>JAAXNX010000773.1:0-23290 GCA_036491905.1 Folsomia manolachei | reverse complement strand
TGCACCCGTGTCCAGATTCGGTTTACAAGTATTTCAATGTCCTGGAGGCTATTTTCATGCGTGTAAACCATGCCACGGAATCAAGCCACGAAAGCAAACGGCCGGTTGACAAAGGCAGATGGATTTTTATATCCAAAGTACTTAGAATACACTCTAAACTAAAATTTAAGGGCAAGGTCGGCAACTTAACTGTTAGCTACCTAGTACACACATTCAACATGTTCATTCACTCTTATTCAAATCTATCACCACCTGTACGAGTGTTCCGTACGAGAAGTTGAGAAGGAATGAAATGAGGGGAGTTCTACGCTTTTTCCACTTTTTTTCCATTAAAATGATGGATGTGGTGTGGAAAAGAAGGTGACAAGCGAAAAAAGGGTTGGACACTCATATCAGGAATTAGTGGCCTGGCCGCTGCTCAACACTCGAGATCAATTGCCAATTGAGGGAAACCTTTTCTTTTTTCTAGCTTACACCATTCATTTACCCATTACATCTATTCATTCAAATTCGAATAGGTTAATGGATAGAAAGGACGGCAATCATTTTCATGTCGTTTATATTAAACACCTCGTTACCACTTCGTAGCGCAATCAATAACTAACAAACCTTCTCAACTCGAGAAAAACAAAATTGTATCACCCATATAACCAAGCTGATATGACACAATGTACAAGGTGACATATTGGTGTATTTTAATGACAATCATGTGAAGATGCATTAATTTCATCTAATAATGACTATTCCTGGAGTGGAATATTTTCATTATTTTTCCAAGCAATAAATAATTCCAATTTCTGCAGTGCTGACGAAAAAATCAGGTTACATTTACATTTACAGCTATAACCGTGAGAGTGTGGACAGGTTGAGGACGACGTGTGTTGCCTTTTATAAGAGTCCTCTACTCCTACACTGTGTAAAACCGATAGATGGGCCATTAAAGTTTTGCGGCCAAAATTGGTAATAAACTTTGAAACATTTTTCCACCTTGGTCCAATCCATTCATCCAAAATAGTGTTGCAGCAAAAATGTCGTAATTCCCAAACATAAATTTGTCGGCTGTGTTTAATCTTGTGCCTCGTTAGTATTATTTATATTTATGCTGGTATTTTCTAACTGGCACAGCAAGAGATTGGTTGTCTGTGACTAAATTTTCAGTTTCGGCATTTTTATTGAGGAAACTATTCCTATTTTTATGTTTATGTACCTTCCCTCTTACTTGAAATACAATAGAATGAAACACACCTCATGACCACAAATCCAACAAATCAGGTCAGCTTACCCCCGCTTGATGCTTACTTTACATTATTAGTTAGTTGTTTGTGCTCAAACCTTGTCATACTCTGTTCTACGGGCACTTGATTCTTGTCAACTTTTCCAACTTCAGACCCACAGATTTGCATGAAATCATTCAATTCATAATCATGCCAAGGAAAGCTCGACTAACAATAAGATTAAAGTTTAATTAACTACAGGATTTCCATGAAAAAAGAATCAAAAACAGCGATTAGGTGACCAGGGAGTGTATCTAAATGGGCACCACCCGTCCGACGCACTTACAGGAAGGAAGTGGCGATGACTCCAGGAGAAAAAAATTAATAACATTTGACTCAAAGACTATGACTCTATGATTACCATCAACTCAACTCAAACATCAAAAGGCATCACTATGAAGAGAGACATTCAGAAATCCTGACGCGAACGCGAATATTGCCCAGAACACGTGTAACAGTTAACAAACGTTTTACTCTAGTCGAAATATGTACGAAATGTGTGGACTCTCTTCACAAAAGCCATGTACTGGTGGGTGACTCTTACTTAAATGTCTTAGAAAAAAGAGGACGATAATGTTAGCTGGTTTGCTAGGTTTATGATGATGACAATAGATCAAATGATTCAGGCATTTCTTTCATAGATATTCTCCCTTCTGCATGTAGTCACAATGTACATAGATACTTATGTTGTGCTACTATTCATACTTAGGAGTGAATGGACATATTGGGGCAAGACATCCTTCCTGTAGAGACTCACTCATGCTCGCCCATAACTCACAAGAGCCAGGAGTGGAATGAATGCATGCATAATGTCCTATTAGAAGCACAATAAAGTAGAGTAACAATAAAAAAGAATAATAAGCAAAAAGAGGAACAACGGTAATTCGGAATTCAATTGACTCCACTCCACTGGGTTGACCTCGCTTGAACATTTCAAAAAGGGAATGACCCGCTGGCTTGAGATCACATCTCCGCCA
Organism: Folsomia manolachei; assembly: GCA_036491905.1. NCBI lineage: Eukaryota > Metazoa > Arthropoda > Collembola > Entomobryomorpha > Isotomidae > Folsomia > Folsomia manolachei. The sequence goes on along the minus strand of JAAXNX010000773.1, from coordinate 21,039 downwards.
CCATCGCATAGCATCCGCATCACAACGCGTCGCAAGTATTCACAAATGAATCTGAGACACAAAATACCTGACTGAGAAATTTTTAAATTTTAAATTGCGAACTTGGATGGTCATTGTTCGTCTGAGGGTTGAGTGTTTTGTTACAGGTAAAATATTTAAATGGCAGGAACTTTATTCCGGAGCAGGAGTAGAAAGCAGTCAATTAATTTTATTCTGGGCACTGGACACTTTTTGCTCGCATTTTTATTCTAATACACCATCCAATGGGTTCTTGCTTCTACCACTGGAAATCGGTACTAATACCAAACTTATGATGAAAACGGTGAGACGATAATACGCCATCGACATCTAGTAGTATATCGACTCAGAAACAACAGTAAATTAATGTATTAGCTAGCTTATTTATGGAGAATAAGTGGGAGCGTCAGAGAAATAGATAGAGACCGAGGTGTGTATTGTATCAGAATTCAACTACCACAACTAACCAACAAACTAACCATGCTCTATGCAATGTAACCTTAGAGTGAGAAGATGACTGATAGTAAGCAAATAAATCAATCAATCAATAAATGGAGTTGTTGGTTAGGAATTGTGCTGATTCACCGTGATGCAAAAGATGATCATGATCTGTTATTCCAAATGATAAAAGTAATCTGCAGATGTCAATCTCTATTCAAGTCGAGAACGTTTCAATCCAGTTTCAGTCCACCAGGATTCCTCATCCTCTTCTTCACGTCCATCCATCCGTCCGACAATAATAATTGACTCGACAGAATAAATAGGAAAACTATGTCTGAGAAAGACTCATTCAATCCAGTTTCAGTCCACCAGGATTCCTCATCCTCTTCTTCACGTCCATCCATCCGTCCGACAATAATAATTGACTCGACAGAATAAATAGGAAAACTGTGTCTGAGAAAGACTCATTATCCAAGTAAGTATGAATAAAAGAAGGGTTTAAAACTAAAGGGTAATTAGTAACGGGTTAATAGTTAGTATCGAAATAAAGTTGCTTACTCCCTCTGCTGCTAATAATCACGTCATCCCAGAATGGCGGAAAACGCTGAAGGGTCTTACCTGTAATGAAAAAAAACATTTACATTAATAAACGCAAAAATCACATTTCACTTCATCTCAGGGCTAACTAGCCATTAAATACAAGGAATTGATCCATATGTCTTTACTTTATGCGTAGTTGTGGGTGACCCATGCCCAGTGGATTCATAAGTTTAAAACGGAGAATAAATGAAAAGAGTGCAAATGCTGTTAAAACTAGTCAAGGATGCATGGCATGAGCAAGATGAGAGAGAGCCGGGCTAAATCGGGAGCTGAAGCTGGGGAGGGATGGATGTCGTGATGAAAAAATGACCATCGACAGTGTCCCAAAATATCTTTGACTTGGCATCTCGACCAAATCTTGAGAAAGCCCACGCTGAAAATACAGATACTGCCATCCTCTGCCCCCTAATTACCCGAGGGAAACACGTGGATCCGAATTCGGACTTTTTGATCCATGCATGTATCTAGTAGCTTTACATGCTTTACATATATTACATTTGCGTATAGTTGATACACCTATAATGTTCCCAGCCACGACGGCAGCGAGCCAACACTTATTTGCTTTGCAATGTATTACACCTAATTGTTCTTCTCACTCGTGCTCTTCTCTGCTCTTCATTTTACACACTCTCTCAGAAACTTCACTTACTAACTTATCTACTAGCTTTGTTTAAGCGTTGTAACTTTCCTCGTAGACTTCGTTCCAAACGTATCTTAGCCTTTCATCCTGTGTAACTTAAAACTATTCTTTAAATAATCTCAGTTTTGTCCATTTCAAATCCTCATCCACCTGAATAGGAAGGTTCATTGGTTCCCTTAGCACATCAACTCATTATGATGTACCATTCTTTAAAGAAAAAGATGACAATGATCCATTTACTTGAATAAATAGCACAGTTCTGCATAGTTATGGGATTAACAACAATTATATTTTATAATGAATCTACATCCGATAGGGCTGTGCACAGTTCGTGTGGAGTTGATGGTGAAAGAGAATTGCGAAGGGAATTTACCTTCGAACGCATGGATGCAGGCTAGAGGATGATTTCTAAAGAGTGTGACATGAGAGAGACGCACGACTTTAATTATTCGTGTCGTGACTTGCCCTTTAGGGAATAGGCGTTGTCCCTTGTCCATCTGACGAGTAAATGTCCATTCTATGAGTGTACTTTAATCAAATCCGTCGTTTTTAATGTCTTAATAATCAACCCTTTATTTCTTGAAAAGTAACAGAACTTACGAACTTAGTTTACATAGAAGAAAAAAACAGAAGTGACAGTAAGCCGCTAAAATTTATACTCTTTTTCATACTTAATGGGGTTTGCAAGACTGCAAGAAACGAAGGTGCATCCTCTTCCAACAATGCTGATTATGCCAATGGAGTGGAGCTCAGGAAAGATCTCTGCAATAAACTAACCACCAAACTATTGGCCGATAATGCTTTTGTCCAATTTGTGAAAAATGAGGCGGAGTTGTCAGCTTTGTTTTCAACTTCATATAATTTAATAGATACCAAAGTCCATTACAGAACTTTTGTGTCAATGTTTCTGGTTTAACCAAAGGCTGGCTGACCACTCATCAAGCGTAAGAAATCTATTCACAAAGCTTTAGACGGTAAGAAATAAGGATCGGTCTCTGTATCTCCTTGACTTTAACAATGAGACAAAATTGATTGTTGGCTTAAATTGAGGTGGACAATGCTGTCCAACTGTGAGTGAAAAAGTGGAAGGAGCCGCCCAACAATGAGTCCGTTCACAATCTTGTTATGTCAAATTATCATCATTGTCGTTTGCATCTATGCAAATGCAATGGGCTGAAAATCATCATCATTTTACACTCAGCTTTCCTCGTTGGTTACCTTCTGCCACGGTCAATCATAATAAAACGGAGAAAGAAAATCATTTCAAAGGTTTAAATTCACTCAAACCCATGCCCACCTATTACTAACAAGTATTGTAAGTAGATAGTATCTCCATTTGAAATGCTTACTTTTTAAAACCTAAAAGCTACCAAAACAAGTACATAAGAGGCAGCCAATTCCATGGATGGTCGGTTGGACTGATACGAAAAAAGTATTTATAAATAGAGATGACCGGAGTGGAGTCCCGGCCGTTTTTTGTCCGAGAAAGGGTGACTCTCGTCTAATGGCTTGCTTGGTATGTATATTTTTTGCTTATGACCAAACGACGACTCTAATTTTAGCCTCAGCTTCCGTCCAAGCAAGTCAAAGAAGAAGAAGTATAAGAAGAAGCACCCGGGTTCTACCCCAAATGGAAATCCAGTCCACTTTTTCTTCTTCGACTACCTTAAGCAAGCACTGTCAATGCGTGCATATGGATGCATCGTTGTGCAGATAAGCAGCAAGTAAGCGAGTACAATATGTTGCCTCATCCTCCTCTTGGAATGGTGATGGCCCTCATTTCTGTCCTTCATCCACTAAGAATAAAATTATTTCCTGGAAAAAGGAAGTACAACGTCAACCCCTCTCTACAACTATGCTGTCAATCCGTCCTTTCCCAAACAGTAAGTAATAATACCCTAGCCAAGCGTTGTGTCCTCAAGAAATTGATAAAATCTTAAACAGTATCAAATTCAGAAATGAACTAACATCACGTGAAAAAATCGGGCCGACTTTTTTATAAGGATTCAGCGAGGGATAGAGATCGGTTATGTTTAGCTACCTAAATTCGGCGTCGTCACAATATCCTTCTAAAGCTGCTACGTATTTGGTCGTATAAATAATTTGAGAGAAAAGAATAGAGTTTAGTTTAAGCTATAAAAGGCGGAAGGAGATGGATGGATGGTCGGTCGGTTGGTGAGGAGTTTTTAGATGAAAGTAATGACCATTGTGAGAGATTAAATTTCATGATGATCATGAAAGGGATTGTTGAGGAAGGTCGAACAAAAAATTTAAAATCTTTAAAAAATGACCATGTCCAACTAATCCTAGGATTCCGAATTGATCCAAATCTTTCCTTTCCCCTCTACAGCATCCAACTAGCTCAACCAACAAGGTCCCTAAGTCCGCCGATGAGTTCCTCTTATAGCCCACATTCACATTCATCAAGGAAAAAGAATAAGGTATGATGTATGTAGGATAGGCTCTGACAATGTGCGACCACTACTTAAGGGAAAAGTGTATAGAAAGTAGAAGAAGGGTCAGCTCAGCAATAGAAGTAAGTAACATGCAAGGAATTGAATGTAGAATGAGAATTGGATGGTTCGATGGATGTAAAGAAGGATGGATTGGATGAGGCCCTTATCTCGTCACAAAAAACTTGGCAACCTTTTTTAGCCCTTACCTTTACTGGATGGAATCGAATGGATGGCTGGCCGTGTGGGATTAATGATATGGAATGGTCATGCACGGAATCCTATTTTATTGCCTGAGCTGGTTTGGTGAGTGAGTGAGCCCTTGTCCAGTCCCTGCGTTAGTTAGGGAAAAAAGAAAAAGGACCACATTCCCTTTCGTTTTTACCCTCCTGCATTTTTTACTCAAGGCAGACCACTTTTACTGCCTACATTTCATCCACTGTACCCACCGACCACTCAATCTCTACACTAAACAACTGTCCAGAACACAAAACACCTCGTCTGACCTCATCCTAACGTAACATGTGCTATGCATGGGTTGGGTTGAAAATAGAATTCTCTTTAAAACGCTGTTTTTTATTTTACTTAAATAAAGCATTCACCCTGATTTACAAGGAATCGAACTCGATTTCTTGGTAAAAGGAATGGTCTAACTTGAGTAAGAAATGAAACCCGATAATTGAGCCAGTTTTTAATTGTGAATACCGTCATCACAAGAAATGTCTGTACTTTCTTATTTCAACAATCTTATTCACATTTCTCATCCACATGAATCTAAGCTCATCACGAAACTAACTCTACTGTACAAATCCTATGATAAAATTGTAATTAATGCTACATCTTCCTTAATGATAAACAAGCAAATAATTAGATCACGACTTTAATGATATTTGTTTGCCATAACGGTATTACAAGTGTTCTCTTTCTGGCCAATTTTAAGCCAACTTCCGAGTCCGTTTTGTTGTCAAATCCGAAAATTAAAACACATGCAGTAGAATTTGTAATGCGAGAGTTTTATTATACTTCAATGTATGACGGATAAAAAGAAAATGCCCTTAAGTCGAAGGGCAAGGGCAACCATGACCACCGCTACCATAACCCGTTTCACTTTCATCTTAAAAAACCATCCAGTCCAACCTCACTTTCTGTTTTTATTGCCCCCGGCCCAAGTTGATCTTCATTCTTCATCTCCATATCTATGCCTTCCACGATATTAAACTTAAACCCCTTGTCCAGCCGTTTATTTCCATTTGCACGCATGGGCCTCTCTCGACTTTTTTGTAATTCAAACCAAAAAATTCGTAGACGAAGCAACTGCTTTATTTTTCATAGTTTAAATCATCTATTTCATTCCCTGGAGTTGCGTTGGAGTGAGCTGATCAATTACTGATAGTAATAAACTATAGTAACAGATATAGAAATGTACCAGAGCAATTTATGCGTTATGACCAAGGTGTAGAAGATGTTGACCCATCCTCATTCCAAAAATTAAATGTAAGTTGCCGAAGAATTCAAATATGCCGATCCATTTAAAAACAAGAGTGTAGGCAGACAGACAAACAAAACTTTTGTATAAGATAGCTCCAGCACATAATAATTAAAAGGATGGTACTGGTACTTGCTTAGTAAAAAAAAGACAAGCCTGAGCAGATGAAGTGGTTGCATTGGGTGGGTGGGTGCATGTTCGGTTTTTTCGGAGTGTTCTTACTTTTCTTTGGAGTGGAGCCAGATGGTTCGGCCAAAACCAAAATTTGGAAAAACACGAAACGAAACGTAATACAAACGCAACAATACGCAACATGAGATTGAAGCAGCTTCATGGCAGTCACCAAGCAACCATGTATGTGTTCTTGTACTTAATATAAACTAAATAAAACTATACGATACATGAAAGGAGGTAACAGTTGGTGGATAGACTCTCAACCCTTTGACCGTTCAGGTTCACAATGGAAATGCAAGGAAAAAGGAACGGCATTATGTCCTATCCTTCCTTAATTTTAAGTAGTAGCCACCAGAAAGAGCCTCAAGGGTCTGCTGCCCTTCACCTGCGATCATCCTTCTCTCAACACTCTAGCCCTTGGGTAAGGTCCGGTCATTAATATCCTGCCTGAGCTACAGATATAAGGCCTGCCAACCGGTCGCTTAATTCAGTCAGAAACTGACTGACATTGACTTTGAATCTGATTCCTGTCTTTTTTTATTTTTACATCCTGCTGGCTTCTAAAATCAAAATGTACAATAAATGGAGGACTTGGAAAAAATAAGTAAAACAAAGACCATGAACCAGAGTATCATATTCGAAGCCTATTAAGAAATTTCATAATGTACTCTAAAATGTTCATTCGAGAGTTTAAAGCAACGAGTATTTTAAGAGTTGTGCAAAAGCCGGCCAAATGGAAAGGAATGAATGAGATAAGTGTCCCAGCCCGTAAATACCATGCAGTGCACATGAAAACCTTTGGTGACTCACTTCCACACAGAGATTTGTTGAAAAGGGTAAGAAAACAAGATGAAATGAGTCCTTGGTTTGGTAATTGTTTTCCGGTGGTGGTAGCATGAGTACGTAGTAAGTGGTGGAGATTCAAAATTTGACTAACGGACTTTTGATTGGGTCGGATGTGGAAAAGATCAAATAAAAGATGTGAACGCCGGAAGTGAACTGTTTGCTGGAATTCCGTCGTCTTCCTTCTTTTCAACAGACCCATTAGTCTTAGACATTGGTTAGATGACGCTGACCCACCCCAGAGTACGTGTATTCATGATTCCCCATAAAGACACCAACCAACCAAGTTTAATCCGTTCTCTCCTAGTTCCACTCATTAGTTACTTGTACCTACTACGGTTTGAATCAGGGGTGCCGTTTTTAGTTCATCTGATCGGAAGTCAAACTGCTTTTTTTAACTCGGTTAAGTTCACCTCATAACGCGATAAAAGTCCATATTGTTGCATTACATCATTTATTTACTCCTCAAGAAAACGAGTTCATGACTGACTCACATAATAATTAATGTATACCCACAAATGTTCCAAGTTTAGTCGTCATTGTACCGTTTTCTGCTGATTCTATCATTGCACCGCAGAGTCGTCTTGAGGTTGAATTTGAACGTGCTTAAATGAGTAAATAAATCTCCATCCACATCCACCAACAACAACTACTGTCATACACGTAATCTAATTAGCTTTGATATATTTTTTGTCATTGGAAGAATGCCCATTAAATTTAATTGTTGAAATAGTTAGAAATAATATTCACAGTGAAATGACCACCTACTCGCACATAACAACATACGTACGACATAGAAGCAAAGTCAGACGTCAGACATCTCAATTTCCTTTTTTCATGAAAACTTATACGTTGAACTACTTTAGTCGTCAAACGACAGGGAGAATTAGGCCACGTCAGATAAAAATTATTGTTTGTTTACTCCGAGATCAAGTTACAATTGCATTTCATTACTTCTTAAATGCCATTACTTAATGGTCTTTGCTGTTTGTTAATGAGAAATCATGGAGTGAATAATGGTTTTCTCATACTGGAAGTTAGGGTTGAAAAGTCACACTTTGAATTTTAATATTTTTAACAATTCCATATTTTAAATGATCTTTGGTGATACTACTAGCCAAATATATAGGGAGGGGTAAACTAAATGTGTAATAATTTAAATAACAGGAACTGAAGAAGCATCTCTCGTGTTTTCTTATCCAGGGGAAGCAACCGTCGTTAAAAGGCAATTAGCCCAAGCCAAGATGGGCTGGGACATTGAATAGGGATTCCCTTTTTCTTAGCCAAATTGATATGCATGCGTTCTCCTAACCAACCCACTGGAACTCATCTGCATCAAGAAGCCAGAACAGTTGCCGGACAAATGTTCTTTTTTTAAGTTTGCTAGAAAGACACAAAAATTAGTTCATGTGCAATGCTAAATGCACAAAATAAAGCTAATACCGACAAATCAGTCAGGGGCATTCATAGAGTAAGATGATGAGTCAAATATTACACACTAGTTTTTTGCTCAGAATAAGAACCATAAATAACAAAGACTCAGAATAAGTCAAAATAAGGACAAATAAATGCATATGATGCCTAAAAACTCCTATGCTCAGTTCATGAAATGAATGCTTCATGAAAGTGATTTTATTTCAATTTACGTTGGTTATTCACACCAATTAATTCCAGACAATGCCGCAGTATATTGCATTGATAAAGTAAAGAAATGTGAATTTAAGTTGTAACTGAACTGGCACCAAAACTTCTACATAACCCTATGAATAACAGAGGAATAGCTCTTTCGAAGACACGATTAAGTAGGAAATCAATTCCGGCAGTTGAGTTATTGTTGAGTATACATATGCAGAGAAATTGAACGCGAATCAAACCAACAACTCGATCACCTCACACGAAGAATCAATATCAAATGAACTGAGGTTTAATAATATAAAAACACAAGTTATTTGTAAAGAGTATAAAAACCTAAGCTAAAGTAGTAATGGGTATCTTCCAGTTCATCAGTAAATGTTGAAATCAAAGGCAGTGACAATCCATGAAGCTTGTATTCGTTACTACCAAGGAATACTGTTTTACGGTGGCCAGCGGAACTCACATGTGCCTGGGAATGATTTTCTCAACCACAATTTAAATGAGTGCCTTTTAGCTCAACAAAAAATTTGGAATGAAGCAAAATCTTGAACTAATCAGAAATCAGTGGTGCATTTCATGTAAGACAAGTCTTTGACACTCTTTTCCTTGTTCGGTTCAATTTCCCTTCTGTTGTATCTTATCCGCCCCTTGCTGCCTGTCAACTGACTACTTCTTGGAAACAACAAGTGCACACAGTTAATAAAAATATGAAACGACTTAATGAACAATTTTAAAGACTGAGTTTTTAACACCGTACTAATAAAGTACAGGACAGGGTATTAAAAGTCGGACTGGGTGTAAAGAATAGCAAAACATTTTGTATCAGTGTTTGCCGGTAGTTGGCAAAGTTACAAACAGGAAAAGAGAAAGGTGAATCGGAACGAACTCCTTCTTAACGGTATGAAGGAGTAATTAGCTTTTGGAGGTTGATAGGTGTAGGGAGAACGGCAAGACGACCTTTTCTTCTAGAGTATCTTAAAACAATGGCCAACTCTAGGATGATAATTAGTATAAGAGCAAATAAGAAATTAAGACATCAGGAGATGAAATGTCACTAATCAGAAGAATATAATCATGCTAATATCTTCAAGAAACTAGCCATCCATTATAATAACGTCCCACTGAGGTAAAGTGTCTCACACAATCACACACCGTGTATCAAGAAATGTCACTTGTAAAATATATTATACATTGTATGACTAGATGTAAACTACACTTTCTGCTTCCTGGTTAAAAACAATACGAGGAAAGCCATTTGTGATTCAAAACGCAACAAAGGGTTCCAATTTTGTTACTGTACTCTAAGTAGATGCTTCAGTCAGTCCGCAATTTGAGACTAAGAATGAGCGAATCATTATTTCTTTATAGGACTGAGAACTCAAACTGTACGGGCAGACCAGACTGACTGGGGAGAAAATTGCACGACATAGCAATAGCACTTGAGTCAGGGAGATAACAGTAAGGTAACGCAAGCAGGTAATGCAATAACATAAATCCCACTTTTTTTTATAGAAGAAAGAAAAGAGTCCCGTTAAGTGACTTGGTTGGTTTGGTAGATGCAAAGCTCAATTTCTATTGGGTGGAAGTGGTTTTGGGCCGTCGGCGTTTAGTGTGGATTGGAGAGTGTTTGCCGAAAGTGGTAATAAAAGGCTGTTTGCGCATCGGATTATATTGGATTTGGTCTGGTTAGCCAACATTAGCATCGTTTATGGACAAGCGCTCCCTTTGTTTCCATCACCGGTCAGGCCTGTGAGTGCATGCAGAGTTAGTGAGTATACCACAAACAATGCAATACAATACACGACCAATCCAACACTTTTTATGACGCAACCACCCCAAACAATTTAACTATAGAGAAAATGCAACTAAACTGCATAAAACTATTTGTTCCATAAAGAGCCAAGAGAAATTTCTGTTTGGTGTGGACCCTGGGCAAGCATCTAAAATATTTACCCATTTTATCACACTTGACAATCGAGTCAAGGGACATCAAACAAAACCAAGCAAAGGGACGAACTGCGAGATCACTTGATTAACATCGGGAGGATGATTAGACAAAATTCATGTCCAAAGGTTTTACTCTCTCTATCTCTCTATCATCTTGTGTTGTCTGCCATGCCAACGAAGGGTCAGCTTTTTTAGGAAAGGGAATCCAAAACCATGACCAATTGTCCAGACTGGAGTGTGAATGATGGAGAGAGTCCGTCCATAAACTTTTAAGGAGGACTTTGGTCATTTAAAAAAATAAATGAGATCCCTCATGATCCATGAATGGACAGTGCGTGGAGCCTTGACCATTGTTCACACAACACACGTAATGTTAGGTATGGCACACTGAACTCAGAGGTTGGTTGGTGGTACCTGGGACTTTGGCTAGCTCTTGGTTTGTATTTATCTCATCCCTCACTGTCCTTTATGGTTCTGGGTCCATTCATCATAAATTTTTGAAGGGTCGGTTATTGTTGATCAAAACGGCGGATGCATGTTTGGAAATTTTAGGTGAAGGAAACTCAGATAAAGTTGGGCTATAAAAACTCATCAACACAGTACTTTTATGCATTTTCTACTGCAGAAGAAACCTGACCACCTCAATTTTGCATCGCCACCACCGGCTAAAAAACATGGACGATAAAACTTACAAAAGAAGGGTATCGGAAAGAGAAAAAAATGATATAAACCAAACTGAGACTTTGAGATCAACGCATTTTCGTGTTGACAAGAGCAATCAAAATAAACGCATTTTCCAATCGGGTTCTCTTTCCGTTATAAGTTTTGCTAAAGTTTGAATTACTTCGTCAGGATAAAAGAAACAAAAAAATCAGAGACTCGGGAGTAAGTTATTGGAGTGGTCTAAGGAATGAACTAAATATCTACGTGGCAAAAAACAAGGGTCCGTTTAAGGCCAATAGTGGAAGGGACGCGGATCCAGTACACTTTTTCATCTACAAAGGACACATCCAATCCATCCATTAATCCGTGCTGGAGAAGAAAAGGGAAGAAAGTCCAATTTAGGTGAAGCGAAATGGTTTTTTTATCTTGGAGGGAGAAGTTGGTTGGTTTGACTCAGTAAAAAACACTTGGACGGATAGTATGATGATGATTATAATGAAGGAGGGAGTCCTTCCAAGTGGACGGCTGTTGTACTATTTGTAATGTAATGCTTTGTGGTGCATAGTAAAAAACTCATGTGGCTTAAAAAAGCCTGGGAAAGGGCCAAGGAGCAGATGCCATATGGACACAACCGAAACATCCTTTCACAAATTACTCAAATAAGTCCCCAGCCACTAAAAACAGGCCAAGAAAAGAAGATGCAACTAATGCAACAAGAAACAAACCTTTTTTAACGTCTCCATGCTCTACATTAAAAAACTGGACTCACATATGTATGCCCGGACCTAAAAATAGCCTGCTCCCTCTTTTTCTCTGAGGGAGCAGGCTATTTTTCCTCCCTAAGGTAAACAAGAAATACCGACCAACTCCGTCACTGCATGGATGGATGGATGAGAGTGAACTTTGACCAGGAGAAGAAAAAAATAAGTAAAATAAAATAAGTCCGTGTGGGAGGGAGGGAGGTAAGTTATACATAAGTAGGCACCGGAGGCAGCAGTAGGGATGGACGGAGAGCGTGATGGGAGTGAGTGAGTGGATTCAATTTCCTATAGGACATGAGTGCGATTTGCTAAAAAGGAGAAATCAATAGCGGTATGAGAAAGAAGTTATTGCGCAAAAACGGGGAATTCGGATGAGGTCGGTCCGAATGGGTTGTCCTCCGTCCACTACCCGTGGTTGTACTGGTCAGCCAACCGTCTCTATTGCTGACCACTCCCATTCTCCTCATTTACTATAGTCTAATCCGGATACCCGGGGCCTACAACTTACATACTCAATCTCCTACTAGAACTGAGATAGACTACCCACCATTACCGTTGCCATCAGCAAACTAGAGAAAGCCACAGAAAGCTTTGCTACTGACTCAAATCCATCCTATTATCCGATTCAACTGTATTCATGAGTCGTTTATGATGTTAAGCTTTCACTCAACCAAACACAAATACGTGCAGGTAGAACCAAACAATGGATTTTAGCAGCAAATTCATCAATGTTTCTACTGAACAACAAATTATACAAAGAAGACTGTCCAATCTTTGATACCATCAACTTGTTCCAATTCACGTGAAATGTATCCCACTCCCTTCCCTACGAGAATAAAACTGCATTTAGTTTATGACGCTGAAAAAGCAATATATGTGAGACAACAAAAATTAGTGGCTCACAATAACATCAGAATATTAATACAAGTACCCGGTGATATATGTTGTGTTATATGAACATGGGATAAAATGGGATCTGGCTGAAATAGTGTGCTATGCATTTAGAGGAGTATATTAATATGCTTCTTCGTGGTCCGGCAGGTTCTCAGTCAGGATATGATACAAGCAAACCCATTACATGCCAGAATTGATTGGCGGAGATGTGATTGGATTCGTTGGTTCGATGGAATATTTGGATGCAGATGAGGATTAATAAGTTGCGGATTATCTGGACAACCATCTGTGTTTCCCGTGCCCATTTCATTACCATATTTCCATCCCATCCGATGGATATCCGTCGGACTCCCTCCCATGATATGAAATAAACAATTGTAAAACAGTGAATATAGCTCGCCAAATCAACAAAATATATCCTTCACACAAAATTAAAGGTACTTTGCTGGAATGTGACATTGGGACACAATAATGTATCAGTTTCACAAGTGAGCATTAATTTGAAATTTGAAAGGTGTTTTATGGGAATTTACATACGGATCCTAGGATTCGGACAGTAGTCATTCCCATGCTATAAAATCTAGCTTTTATCAGCTTATTACTGTACATACTCAAAATGCCTCGACCAAGACCCTCAGTTGTCTCATCGTAGGTTTATCTACAAGATTTTTCCAAGGTAGACAACAAAACAGTTTCTTATAATTTCACAATAATTCATATCTGTTCATGCGTCGCTGCCTCTATTTGTCAATGCATTGAAAATAAGATGGCTAAATATTTTGTTTGATTTATCAGAAGCAGTAATACATTTAACATTTATTTCCTTTCTAAGGGAAATATGACCACGGAGCGGACGTCGACCACCATACGTCCACATGAATTTATTAGCCACGGATGGATGGAGCGACTGACTGGACCGGAATCTCTAAACCTTTTTTAGACTATTGTTCTATTTTATACCTTATACAAACGTTATCTCTCCATCCATATGAATAATGCCTCTTGCCAAATCTATATCTTTTCTGGACACATTTTTAATTATTCTCTTGTTTGTTTTTCAACCCAAGTTGCTGCACTATTGTCAACCGTATTTTACCAATGCTGATTTCATTCCATTCTGCCGAATAAATTCGACGTATCTGCATTGACCTGGGATACATTAATTATTGGCATATAAAATAAATGGGAATGTGTTTTTTAAATGCATGCATTTGTATTTGAACCATTATTTTACGATGAAAAGTTATGCTCGGTTTGAAATTGAACGTGGGATCGAACTGAGTGAGTTGAAGCAGTGGATGGATGGCTGGACCAAAACCAAAGTAGAACGAAGGGATTTAAATGCAAAGTGTACTGCTCTCACCCAGCTACTTCTGCGGTAATGGAAGGGTTGGTGGTAATTACATGAAGAGCTTATGGATGATCAACATATGCCTTTGACAGTCCCCAACCATTCATTTTAGAATTTTTTTAGTTTAAAGTTTTACATCATCAGAACTGGACATTCACATGCTCCCTCCGAAACCATTCAAATAATCTCTTTTGGCACGGTGAGAAGTAATGATTCAAAATTGTCAATGGTGCACTGCCGTAACACTTGAGTACAGGATAAAAAATAAAGACAGATAGAGAAATCGCTGATAACGGTTACGATTTGGGCTGAGAAAAAACAACTTCAAGGCTTTCATATTGTTGGACCGTGGTTATTGATACCATTTCGTAACTTTTAAATGCGAATGACTTTCTAGATTTGACCATAGTATGGGCAAACTGATACAACCATTATCTACTCGCTGGTCATCTCGCTCATTCCAGTGTTCGACTAGTGTGTAATCTCAATTTCACCAACTAACCTCTACAACGATGCGAAAGAGGGATAAGCTGAATGAGAGGACTCGAAAAACCGAGAGCAAAAAGGGAGCAAGGCAAGGGAGAAAGTAAGTTGAATGTAAATAAATAAACAAGTGATACTGAATAGGGGAAAAAGTGGTAAAAACTGGTTTGGTCGCGAGCTTAGAATGAGACTGGTTTTTGGGACTATTTAATTTGCATCCCAACTGGACACTGCACACTCCTGGACAAAAGGTCCAGATCCAACCCAGCTGACTCTGTGAATGAAGGGATGATGCCTGCCACATGAATGGATCAATGGGACACGGGCCAACTCAACGATGAAAAAACTGGACATTTTTATTGTTTCATATTTTTATCCTCTTCAATTCATGCATGGTATGTGTATCATATGTACATGTTTGGTCGTTGGAAGGATACCTAACTGCTACCTTCCCCTCTCTGGCCCTGCGATTGACTGACAGTACAGAATTATCACCAATATACCAATATAGGATTCATATTATTGGAGAGAGAGAGAGTTACATGCCAATCCATGTAATTATCGTTATTCCCACTTCAGGATTAGCAGGACGGAACGAACGAATGAATTCATGTATCCTTACAGTACGCATTCCCAGAAGCAATGGACCCTAATTCCAGTCCGGCCAAAGTAACAGAACTGTTTCCCATAAAATAAAGTAAAAGCGGGTGGAATAGAGGTCAAAGGTGAGATACAGCCAGTGAAATAAAGAATCCAACTAATTTCCTACCCAACCGAGGCCAAAGGTTGCTCCTGTTTCCCATAAAGTGCATGCACGTCTCCCAGAAAGCAACTTAACTATTTCGACTACCAACCCACTAAGTTAGTTGAATGAATTCATGAACAGGTCAAGAGCATGGGGATTAGTGCGTATAAAAGAAGGTTGCAAGTATTGAAAGAGTAAATTACTCGGATGTCTCTAGATTGGATGAAGGGAATTAGTTTTAGCTGGAAATGGAGTGACAGAGACATCCTGAACCTGATGGAAAGTTGGTTGTAAGAAGTTGGTTGTCTTAAACTGCACTACACCAAACTCTGACTAGCTACGAGTTTAGGTTATTCATATTAGAGTTTCAATGTACTCTGTTTGGTTTGACCTGTGTCTCATAAACAAGACGCCGGAATGGCAAATGGTCACTTTGAGCTTCCTCAATTACTGCAAATGTAAAAATACATTTAAATGGCATCCGCGTTTCATTTCTTGGCAGGCAAACACATATCCACATTTCTTACTAAAACAACCAGTCCAAGATATACTAACTCCCACCCCACCCTCACTCCTCTCAGGTATGGTATGAATACAAGACACAACAAATGAGTGAGGAAACGAAACCACACAAAGTAAAGTAAAGCTCTTTCCATGTCCGTTATTCCCATCGTTTCTTGGTCCAAGCCACACCGACACATTCGTTTGACTTGACGTGGTGGGATTGAATTAGATACGTTGTCTTGTCTTATTCTTATTGGGATTTGTTTCTTTACTCGTATCGGACGACGGACGGACAAGCAAGAAGTTGGTTTGGCTGAACAGGTTGAGTATTATTGTCCATCCGGTCCCATTTTTTATTCTCTCTTTTTCTATTTTTCATTTATTACCAACTCTACTAAACCAACACAACACATCCATCCTATTGCTAATCATAATGTTAGTCCATAACACAATAGAATGGAATTGGCGACTCACCGGACGTAAGAAGGCCGAGAATGCACTCCCTTGAAAGCAAACACTTTTTCTACTATTTATGTATGATTACAACTTAAATATCTGTATTTCTAAAGTATGAGACAACCGTAAATTGCTTGTACTTTGCCCTTACAAACTCAATATTCTGATTGAAGGTAGAGAATGTCCAAATGAAATGAAATGAAGGCATACATAAATACCAATGAAGCAACCTGTGCCAGTCTATTCACATACATGATGAGACTGGCAGAATCTGTTCATAAGGTGTGTCTCAAATTTCTTTCTGCATGTACTTTCCATATCTTTGGTCAACATTAACATTTATTACCAAATTGCAAATATCTAGTCAATTCGCAGGATATACATTGCTACATTCTGTCTAAATCTTGTACTAGCTAGCCAGCCAAATTCCAAAGTCAATAGGTTCAGTTACTTGGGTTGCAAATTGGCGTGCGATTACTTTGATTACATATTGCCTAAAATGATGAATGAGAAATTAACCTTGTCCACCGCTAACTTGGCCAGAGTACAAAGTGACCGACCAATGCCAATTTTATAAAGTATGTGATACTGTCTCGTCAATAAAACAATGAAATGTTTGTGGACAATAAAATCAGTTTCACTGAATTTTACTTTTAGAAACACCAATACAAAATTGGACAATTGTCATTCCACAGTGGAATTTCAAGTAACCAAGTAAAAATTCGATCAATATGCAAGCACCCAGTTCATTCTGTCAATAACAACTCCACCGAAGTGCAAAAAATGGAATGAACCTTCATCACGGAATAAATCAGCTCAAAAGATCTTCGGTACAATATGCTGAACGGACCACAGGAGTAAGAAAATAAAAAAAAGAAGGACCGTTGAAATAATAAGTCGAGTCCCAAAAAAATATGCTGGGTGGCTAAAAAAATGAATAACTTTTATCCAACAACATGCAATGCATAACGAGATATTATACGAGAAACTAGCGACGGCATGTTACGTA
This sequence comes from Folsomia manolachei, assembly GCA_036491905.1. Classification (NCBI taxonomy): domain Eukaryota; kingdom Metazoa; phylum Arthropoda; class Collembola; order Entomobryomorpha; family Isotomidae; genus Folsomia; species Folsomia manolachei. Next base: position 3,936 of record JAAXNX010000773.1, on the reverse strand, counting down.
AATAGTTGTATATGTCATGTCATGTGCACCATAAAATGGAGCAATGAAATTTAAAGTCCAGATGTGAGACATTAAACAATAAGAACATGAAGTGGAATTATTTAAATAAAGCACGTAGCCAGAGTCACCTCAACTCACCAACAATCAAACAAATCAAATCAAAAAGAGTTAAACAGCCGAGAACAGACTGACGGCTGAGTTTAAGTATAATTTATAAAAAACTGCTGGGAAATATGAAAAAATGCGTAACTCAAAGCAAAAAGTCACTGGTCCATTAAATATTCCAATGGGAGACAAGAAGGCAAACAATTGGCATCTTACTTGGAAGCCACATAACTTAGATAAGGTGTTGGTAGGTTTATTTCTCTTAGAATTGAAATGGGACCAAACCATGAATGTAATACTTAACTGGGATACGATACACGTAAAAGTTTTACTTTAAAGATATATATGTATAAGAAAAGGAAAAAAATAAATTAGCATAAAAATAAAAATCTGCATCCATAACGAAATAACTGACCCTCAAGGGCCTCACAAGTGACCGAGTCTATGAGACATTACGTAAAGGTATCGTGTTGATACGAAATGTAATGCATTATATTTTGTTGCAGTGAATCTCAAATCAATTTTTTGCTCCTGGAAAGGAATAAGGCAACCCTATAATATTACCCAATGGTACCGGTCCCTCAAGCAAAAAAACAGGATTATTTAAATGACACCGTAATAGAACGTAACTCGTTTGATGCATGGGTTTCTGTTTTGCATTGAAACTGCAAGGAATACATCCGATGGGNTAAATGACACCGTAATAGAACGTAACTCGTTTGATGCATGGGTTTCTGTTTTGCATTGAAACTGCAAGGAATACATCCGATGGGTCCTTCCTACCATCCTTCTTTCTATTTCCGAGCAAAAAATCCTTCACGGACAATTTCTTTCAAAATTGGAATATTTCTGAATATTCATCTTTCTTTTCTTTCTCTCGTCCCTTCCTTCCTTCCTTCTTGGTTTGTAGAGTTAAATAGAATTAGAATTAAACTTGGCCTCGGTGCCTCACCTCGTCCACTCGGAAGGAAGGAAGGGAGAAAGAAAAAATTTCACACGGTCATTCCAAACCCAAAACTAAATAAAGTCCCTCATTCATATTCATAGATCCCAACCCAACCAGGAGAGCACATTACTTGAACATTACTTGAAAGAAAAGTAAAGGACTTTGCTTTGGTCAGGGACTCATTTGAATACGGACAAAAAGGTAGAAGGCATTCACTGCCTGACGTGAATGACTTGGTCTGTTCAGTAAAGTATACGTAGTAGTAAAGACTATTATTAGCAGAACCATGTAGAGTAGAAACCAACAATAAAATAAATAAATACACTTCTACCCAAATCATGAGAAAATCTCAAAAACAAACCCAACCATTCAATCCTCTCAAAGATCAAGTAAGCCTGAATAAGAATCAATCTTGTAATGAATTTATATGCAACCTGTCATTTAATTTTTTTCATGGGTCAACCACTATAAGCCATCCTATGACAAAAGTCTCAACCAAACTAAATATGTACGGATTCAAAATTTTCACTCACCTTGTGCAATTCTGAGTGCAGGAGTTTTAATCCGCATCTTTGTCTATTATCACTGTTCAGAATTGCAACAAAAGTTAAGAGTCCAACACCTTCAATTTCAAATCTTGAACGTTTTCTTGACCCAGCCGAACCACGGATGATAGCAGTCACGACATTACTCCGTTCTTCGGTCTTCCATCCAGCAGTACGAGGAGAAAAGTCACTCAGTTTTTTTGGCAGTGAAAATTATAAAAAATCCACTTTCCCAGAAATCCGTATAACTTATTGAGTCACTTCATTATGCAATTTATAACGAAGAACATTCTCACGGACCAATCCAACCTGGAAACGTCTCAACTTACACTTTTTTTTAATACAATCGAATCCATTTTAAACACTTTACTCGAGTATTTAATTGTCTCGATTTCCCTCACTCATCAAACGTTAACTAGTTTGGCTATCAATCCTATTTAATTAGGAATCAACTTACACTCCTAGTCCTTTCTTATCATCACTCCAATTCTTTTATTTCGCGTAATAACCAGCTATGAGGCCATGTACAACATTTCTCAGAGTCACGTGTCTTAACTTAACCGTTTTCGGGCATGGGCCTCACTCCTGGAGTCTCACCGGTGAAATTTTTTTACTCTTGATAACGTTGGAATCCTTTCTTCAGGAATCAATGATTTCTGCTGATTTATGGATTCCGGACTTGTATGGGTAAGTTTTTTGTACGCAATGACAGGTCACCTAAGTCGACCATAGACCAACGTGAAGGGTGAGCGGAGTATGTTACGTGGCCAAGCGCTACAGCTCAACTGAGTTCAATCCATTGGTTTCTCCTTAACTTGGTCTCCGTTCAGAAAGGGACTCGAGCTGAAGTTGAGGCGAGTAAGTTGCCTGTTTGCTGTGAGACTGAGCTACGACCAGTGCATGAGATACGTACAACAACTAACTAAACTTACTTCTTCACGCACTCTGCTTACTTGTGAATTTTCTCCAACTTGACTCCTCCTATGGTCATGGGTAGCGGACAGAGAGTTTTTTCCCGGAGTTGGTCACACCCCTGGTAAGTGACCAGTGGCCAGGAGATACCCGCCCCGACAACCCCGAGGTCCGGCTTCCTTTCTCGGACTTTCTCTGGGAGAAAATGTTCTCACGCAGGAAATTGCATGATTACCAAGAGAACTTTACGTGGGGTTGCCACTAATCTATGGATACCTTAAATGAGGACTTCACTTTTCCCTGTAAATTCCTCAATCTGACCTCCAGGTCGTGTGGTTATGTTGAAAACTTTCAACAGTCCTGCTCATCCTTCCATGAATTGTGCGTGCTTGTAGGTAAAGTTATCGCACCACGGAACGGCTTCATTCTGTGATGTTTCCCATTAAATATTAATTATGCTTTGAGTCTATACTCGACTACTTACTATTCTCTCCATTCATCTTCCCGTTTTCTTTTCTTATTTCCTTGTCATCCCTAAACCAAGTTTAACTTCTGCATACTTCCTTCCCGGGTCAGGATTTGCACTTCCTAACTAAATAACTTTGCGGGTATAATACGTAGTCTTGAGGAAACCGACGCTTCAGCTCATTTTTCCTGGTAACGGAATCTCCACCTTTTGGAGATTTCTTAATAAATGGCAGTTATCGAATTAAAAAATATGACTTCTAGATATGGCTCAGTCATAATGGCTGATTTTTAGTTGGGCAGCTAAACTTTGATATTACTAAAGGAACGGGTTGCTTAGGTGGCTAAATGGATGGGTGGGATCATGTTAGAGGTAGAAAATTGTATGCACAGAAACCAAATAAGTGAAGTAAAGTGACATTCAAAAAGTTGGGTCTTGGTACAACAACTTGTGCAAAAGTTTCTTTATTTGCATTTCCTACCCAAACGAGGAAGAAAGTAGGGACTGGGAGTGTAATGTACATTTTAGGACGGATGGAGATTGGAGACCAACACAAACCAAGTTAAGTTCGGATGAAGGAATCTCGTATTTCCACATCCCACTTGGTTATATATACTTATGGCTTGTTTGCAAAGTTTTTTTTTGCTTTCAGGTTTATAGGTACGATTTTTAGGTACATTATTTATTCCAGTTTAGTAAGGTACAATTCGATTGGATCAGGAAAGCATAATATTTTACTTAATTGAAGTCCAGGTTCCACGATTCTTTAGTTCCTGGATTATTACATGAATGATAATTCACACTAACAAAATTCAAATTGAAGCTCATTACTTAATAATGTTGTGGGTTTTTAGAGTAAATCATTGGTTATTGGAAGGACAAAATTACAATATACGAATTTACCAATCAAGTTAGCTTTGATTCGTGTTAAATTACCTATACTAGATCAATTCTAATAGTGA
>JAAXNX010000772.1:0-23290 GCA_036491905.1 Folsomia manolachei | reverse complement strand
CATTCAAAGCAACGATAAGTATATATTGTTTTCTGCTAAACTCGTAACGTTATGAATTAATGTTTTCATTCCTACTTAATTACTGTTTTGTCAACTATTCACTTGAGTGCTTATAATTTTGATATATCTTACTTTCCATTAATAAATAACATATCATTCTCTTAAACTTACGCTTTCGGAAGTGGGTGTGCATAGTGAACTTGCAATATTAAATTTTTAATATTTGACTCCGGGCCAATTCTGAAACCGACATCTTTAGGCAAAGTGGTTGCTGCAGCATTTTTAGCCCAAGCGTAAATGATCCTCATGTTTTTACAGGCACTGTAGTGGTGACCGCAATCCCTTTAATAACATAAAAAAACGACAAGTTGTGCTACAAAATATCAAACTATGATTTTAATGAAATAGTTCGACGTAATTAGCAACTTACCACCAGTCCTGTCCCGAGACCGTTTTGTCCAAATCGTCGCAAGTAAATAATAGCATGTGGTGAGCACGGTCGGCGTCAGAATTGGGTGTATACGACTGAATGTATTGTGTCCCATAGGCCTCCACGTTGAGAAATGTGCATAGGTAATGGTCATTCTGATATAAAAAATTAACAATGTAATAATCATCATTTCCGAAGTATAATTTCCATTTATTACCTGAGTTGGTCTGACACCTGTCAAGAAAATAAATACAATCGTTAGCGCCTTGAACAGTGATAACAACTCGTTTTATTTGACATATTTTACCTGGCATATTGACATCCAGAACGGTAGGGTTTGGGGCTACACTTTCCCTGAGACAATTTGTTATCACAATTTGTAACAAAATACTGAAAAAGAGGAATATCTTCATGATGGAAATTGGTTTGTGAATGAATCAATGTCTAGAATAAGATGGTTATCCAATGTCAAAATATTTTGTTGGATGGAACCTCGAGGCTGGCTGATTTGTGCAGATATGTCTAGATAATTTCCTTACTACCAACTATTGAAATGTACAATTTAACTATCCATTTCTTCTCGAGAATTTCGAGGGATTATTAACACAAATGATTGGTATAATTAACAATATTTAAATCACGTCAATTAGTTAAATTATGTGCACTTGAGGCAGCACAGGCAGGTAGAATATAATTTGTTGGAATATTGTACCAATTAAGAGCACCAGCAAATTACAACTATAAACCAATGTATGTTTAACACAAGTAGTTCTGGTTAACCCAACTAACTGGGGATGACGGTGTTAAATTCAATCACTTAACATTATGACTATATCCACGTCGAGTATTTGTACAAGAACATTTAACCACACTTGTTGATTTAGCGTTGACGGTGTTTAAATGTTAATCCTCCGTCAGAGTATAAACACATTTATCAGAGTTTTAACGATTTTTTAATCAGCAACATATCATTTATTGGGGATCTTTATTATTGTCTGATCTGCCGAGCGACATAAACTGAGACCAATTAGAAATATGGTCAACAGAATCAATTATTTGATAGAAGTGGCCCAACAATGATGACTGTTAAATATTGCAGCTGGTTCTAGAAAGGAATGGATTTTTGCTGGTTTTCTGCAATATTGGCCTGTTGCTTTTCACACGTACGTGATATTCGCTACTTGCTCCATATGGATTTATAATGAAAATCGCATTACATAGCCTGCACATGGGAATCGTCAAACGAAACGAAGCTATGTTTATAGCATTGACAATTTCTTGCACCAAACCAAACCAGGTTTAGGTTAGTTTTGTCAAAGTCAAGTTAACAATTCTCCCCAAAGAACAATGTAAAGTAAAGAACAATGTGGGTGGTTGTAAATTTGGTTTAGATTATTCTATAATTTTGAGAGCAAGATCATTCCAAGATCACTGCAAGGGTGAATTAGCCCTTTTGTAATGTGTAATAAAAATGAGATGATTACTTTTAAATATGTTGTGGATGCATAAAAGATTTGAGGTTGCACAAAGTCGAAAATAAACGCATCAAACATTACCCCCGATTACAATTCATTATGTCCAATCCTGGTAATATGATTACCCGTTACATCCCTAAGTGGTGCTTATCGAGTCATTCAACAAACCTAACCTCCTTAGAATATTTGTGACCATAATATTATGCATCTGTAATTCGCTAACTCTAAATTTGCATGATGTATGTAAACTCAGAAATCTGCGTAGTACATCTACCTTTTTACATAATCGGACAAAGCATATATGTATTAGTAAATTTGTCGGTGGCAAACAATTTATTTCACATAGAATGACACATCATCCATATTTATTTAACAAACATAGCATCACACTCATCAACAAAAATAATATCCTCCCCTCTCCAGGAGTCCTGGAAAATAGCTTTGCTTTATCACATACGTGTAGCTGAATGCAAACTGATAATGTTAATGCGCTGCAAAGGAAAATGCATTTTACATCATTCGAATAAAGGTGAGCCTTCAGAATAGGTGCCCTCCATTTTACAATCCAAACCAAATTCAGACAGAATAGTCATATACTACTTGGAGGGTTGGTTGCTCGTCCCCAAGGCAGCCGTTTCCCAGTGCTCAACAACAAAGGAAAGTAGGACAAAGGCTGACGGACTTGAATATTCCGAATCCCATGCACTCAGCATTACTTAGCAGTTGGAGGATATAGGGAAAGAAGAAAAGAGCCTGGAGAAGTAGAGGGAGACCCTTCATTCACCTTCCAGTTCAAACGGCAATAAGTCAGAATCTTGTCCGATCTTCTACTCTGTCCAGAATTCAATTGCTTTAATTCAATTGATTTTCAGCTACAAGATTTTCAGCGATCAAAAGGTGAGTGTCCTTACAATTTTTCATGAGTAGTTAGATAATGCAATCTTTTTGCTTTTCTTCAGGTGCGATAATTTAGTCAGAAAAGAGTGAAAGATTCAATTTTTACATGATGGACACCAACAGCAAGGCGATGGAAACTGGAGAAAGTTTCAACGGTGTGGACATCAATGTTTCCGCGTCCGGTAAAAATTCGTTTAATGTTAATTTTTATACCATTGAAAATGTAGTGGATACATGTCAATTGTATGGATCTCTGATTTTTCCAGAGGCTGCGAAAGGTGGTTTAAAGTTCGAAGTATTGTTGTCTCAAGCTACCGTTCCAACGCCACCTCGTTCCCTGTCGCCCACGCATCTCAACGCTAGGCCTGCACCGTCTGTAGAAAAAATCCAGCAGAAACTGGAACTTGCTGCAGTGAGACGTCAGGTAGGAAGACATTTAAATATGATGAGTAATAAGCTATGCATTATTATGAGGCTCATTTGGTTCATGGATAAATTATTGTTTAGTCATTGGAATCTGGAAAACGTGCCAGCCTGCAAGAGAAATTGAAGAAGATTGACGAGGCTGCAAAAAAGAGGGCTGACGAGGAATTGCAATTCATTAACCAAGTAAAAGAGAATTTGGAACTCAAAATGGAGAGTGTGATTCAAAACCGAGAAGGGATCATGTCTGATTTAAAAGTTAAGCTGAGCAACCATGTAAGTGTACATTTTAATGAAAAGTAGTTTTAAGTCCCGGAAGTAAATAATATGACTAAGTACTGGTTTTGAAAATCAATCTAAAATCTTCTCTCAATTTAAGAATTCAACTCATTTGCAAGAAGTTCGGCAAAACTTGGAAAAAGAAGTTTTAGAAGTTAAGGAAAAAGTCAAAGAAGGTCTCGACAAAAAATTGGAAACGGCTGAGCACAACCGTGAGACACTGATTCAAACAAAATTGGACCATCTGAAAAAACATGTACGAATATCAACTCAATATGCTTGTCAAATTCATATTGAATTAATGGTGTGAAAAGAATAACAGGATTTTCTTAATTTTAATCCGCAGGAAGAGAAAGTAGAGCAAATTCGTCTCAAGAAAACTTCTAGCGTGGCTGATGACGCTTCCAACGAAAACCAAGAAAATGCAGAGATGATTGATGCAACCTCTGCTTGAGTCTGTGGATGAGACTTTCTCCGCTTCCTTCCAAATTCGTCCAAGATTTTCTTATTGCTTAATAATTCCCATCTTAAAATAGTACACAATACGCCTGTCAGAAGTGCTCAAAACTTTTGTCTAACAATTTATTAGTATAATGTTCTAAATCAAAGCAATTCCCCGGTCATTGTCACATTGAAATTAGTAAGTGTATTAGGTTTACCTGCAACTAGTATTAAAGCCATGTCAATTTGTTCATGAAAAATGACCAATGTTATGTTAACATATGTTAATTGCGTTTAATTTTAAAGCAACACATCTTACCCATACAACCATAATTTATGCACTCTCACGAAATTCTGGGGATTGAATATTGAATGAGCGAATTTCTTTATCAGTAGCCCATTTGTGATTCTATCATTTTGTAAAAGTTTTCAAAAATTGCACATACTGTAGCATTTGTATGATTGGCAACGAACAAAGTTGTCCGTGATCAAGATTTCGGTAAAAATCAGCATTTCCAATGATTCTCATGTGTACACAATGAAAATGAATGATATTGGTTAGATTATCATAGCACAAGGTTGTCAGTAATATTTGCTTAATTTCGGGACTGTTTGCATTGCATTGCATGCAATTGGTATTGGTAGGTAAATATAATTTGCTCAATTAGTGATACACCCAGTACTGAGTCCGTCCTACTGGCATAAGAATATCGCTATCATACTTGATAGTTTGTGATTAGTTTATTATGTAGTTAAAAATTTGGAACTAATTAAAAATAGCCCTACGCAATGAAAAACGAAATATGCATTCATGCTTTTATACAATTTATCATTAAATACATTCTAAAAATAAAGTAAAAAATAATTTATTGCGGTAAATAGTATTTCCAATTTCTTTTGGCCTTCAATCTCTCATTCCGGTTTGTTAAACGGCATTGACATTTTCCATTTTGATCTCACTACCCACCATGCCATGCCACACTCACTGCACGGATTCAATGAAAAGGTAGAAAATGCTTAGAATGGGATTGGAGCTTAAGTAAAAGTATTTAGCAGACAGGCAAAGGGTTAAGTTTTCTTCTTATAAATCTTTGCCGGAAGGCAACAAGTTGTTTCGTTCACGCAGCATCAGCCAGATTTACTTTCTGTTTTACAATACCCAACCTGTGGTAACGTCAAAATCACCGTATATGCCAACATATGTGATAGAATACACGACTACTAAACAAACTGATAGTAGCTCGATAGTAGTATTGTTTTAATTCAAAATAAACCAAGACACTAAATTCATTTAGGGTAATGCCAATTTCTGTCAAATAATGTGACACGGATACAATCAAAACATCCTGCGTACCAGTAGAATAACTGTTGTATCCCAAAAATCAACGAGAACAATACAATTCCAAGAAGTTAAATAGGCTAATCATTAAAAATGTTGTTGCGAACCATTTTGCTCGGAATTTTAATCCATGCAGCGCAAGGCATTTATGAAAATGCACCTGGAATTTCAATGGTGAGAAGGATACATAACAATTGAAATTATTATTATGTGTATTTTATACTAAAAATTGTCATAAGTATTATTCTATAACTTTTAATTTGTTCTTTTAGGACTACAAGGTGAGGTTTTGGATTTCCAGAGCCGTCATTAATTAAGTGATTGCAATCATTGCCAGTTTTCGACCAAGTCTCGCATACACCAACGCATCTCGTATTACTTAATACGGATCATTTTCCGGATAATGTACCTTTTCATTCATTTATTGCTAAAATCTTATTATCAAAAATACATTAGGTTCACATTGATGCAGGAAAAGAAGACTGTTATTATCAGGTTTGGTTTAGTTTAGTAAAAATCTCCTAAAATTGAAATTCACAGAAACTAATTAAATAAACATTTATATAACTTAAATTCAGTATGTACACCCCGGCAGTACTTTATACGTAGCATTTCAAGTTCTCAGGGGAGGAGACGGTCAGGCCGGATTTGCCGGTATGTAAATTGCATAATGTAATACAGCGGAATTCGCATTCTTTATAAAAATTATACATGGAATTTAATTCTAATTTTTAGTTCGGAATCCGGGAGGACAAATTGTACACCCTTATGCCTGGAAAGCACAATCGGATTATCAAGAAGCGTCTTCTGCAGGAGGTTATTACGGAGTGTGTGTGGACAATCAGGTTTGCAAATATTTATTTTTTATATTAGTTTAGTAAAAATCTCCTAAAATTGAAATTCACAAAAACTAATTATATAAATATTTGTATAACTTCAGTTCTCTCGATTCGCATCCAAGCTGGTTAATCTTTATATCACGACATTCCGGTACGTTGTTTGTAACCTAACTATGTCTGCTAAGAGCTTTGGCAATTATGCAGAAGTATGTACCGTCTTTTTCTTATTAATCTATTTTTTTAAATTTTAGCTACGATGAATGGGAAAAATATACTCAGGAGCTGGAATCGATGGATATCCATGTTCAAAATTTTACAACGATAATTTCCAGTACGTCATCTTATACAGATTGTTCATGTCGAATACCATGTTCGAATGTTATATTGATTACTGGAAGTGTTATTATAATACTTTTAAATCTTTAAGGTGTTGACCAACGGATCGGCACGGTTTTACAAATTCTTCATGGATCAAGATCAAAGGAGGCTCGAGATTTTGCTCTACTGGAAGACAATAATTCTTACGTTGCTTTCTGGTCGGTTTTGCAATGTCTAATTATTTTTGCAACAACCGGGATTCAGGTATTTTTTGTCAGAAAATTATTTGATGGTCCGTCATCTTCATCCACGAAAGGGGGGAAGGTCAGAGCCTGAAATTCAGGCTCTGAATCGCAATGGTTGTGAGATTGTTAGACTTTGTGCAGGCGAGTGATAAAAATTATGGTGGAATCATGAATGAAATTAAATTAGGCGAAACAATGTTTGGTGCTAAATTTTAATGCAATGGGAACGAGTTAAAAATATTTTATACAATTATCAAGTCCTTCATCTCACGCATTTAGTTTCAACACTAAAATATTTAACAGTGGAATTTTTATCGAACTGACTGAGGCTTAAATTCCTTGTGCAATTATATGTATTGTTTGTGTATCAATCCAATGCGAAATTATCCAATATACATCAATTTTTAATCTATCCAGTTGTTGTCTAATATTAATTGTTTTATTTGTTAAATTTAACTTGTTAAAAATTTAAAGTTGAATTTCAGCGTCATTTCGGAATAAAATGAAACGTTGTATGAACTTCTTTGATCAACGATCTTTACTCAATTTTTTTACCAGTTAAATCTATTACGACCAGAAGCACCGGCGTAAGTCCACGGCGCCCAAATCCTTGGCTCTCTAAAATGAAAACATGTAGTTTGCTAAGAATATCTTAAATTAAATGATGCCCATACCTTTCACTCTCCTGGCTGACAGCTTTTTGGCGTTTTGGATAAGCTGTAGACCCATTGAACAACCCCATCAATGCCAGCACGACGAGTAACCATCTCATTGCAAACTAGTGCGGAACAAAGTGTATAATGAATTGGAATTTTATGAAAATTAAAAAAAATATTTTGCAAATTTTTTACCTTCATTTTTATGCAGTTGGGCAACGATGACTTTTTAAGAAATAAATTGAGGAAGCTTTAATCCAGACAATTTACATTTCAAGAAAAAACGAAGTGTATTTATACTTAAAAGAAGAGTAATTGTAGTTGACCCAATTCGTCAATGATGTGATATTCGAGTCAGTAGAACAACAGGAAAGCAATTTGCTAAATCTCCGATACATCTCAGACATTATTGATTATTATTGTATATTATCTTGTTTCACATGTTTGCGAAGTGCATTTTGCTGTATGGAACACTTGTATGACCAAATTGGCATTTCGGTCAAATTAGAATCAAACCAGGTCACCAATGATATATGCAAAGCGACGGATACCAGTGACATATGTATTCAACGCTGAGCATGTAATTAGCAGACTCTTTTCTAGATCACATTACTTACAATTAGTTGGTTTATAAATAGTTTATCGATTGTTGAGTAAAACATAAAGGCCACGAATTCAACTCATGACTCAAAACGTATCATCTTTTTTCAGTCGTATTAACGAAGTACCATAAACTATCAATCGCTAAGAGGTTATTTTACCCAAACTGAATTTTGTTGTTTTCAAATTTTTATGTGCACATAAAATATCTCACCTGTCATAAATTTCAAATGAATTAAGCAATCAATGGTTCGTTTTTAACGTCTTAAAACCAAAAATATGAAGATTTATTTGTCCATAAATGAATCAAGAATGGTGGCGACCATTTCTCTAAGATTATACATGCTTGTATAAGTACAAAATATTTCAGTACGTAAATTGTATAAATATTGTTTACACAGTTTATATTTCTGTTTATATTGTAACAAAGTCTAAATTTGCAATAATAAGTGAATTTCGAAAGCCACATGATATTTTAAGACGTTATATCCAATCAATGTCAAATGATGACCAACGGGCGTAATTTCGGCTGCCAGGACAGACTCAATAAAGACTGAGAAACATGAAGACATCAGACAATACGAATTCCATTTGATGAGTACTAAATCAATATTTCACTTTTCATGGTTTTGAGCAATAATCTGAAATGGGCACTTAAACTAATAGATCTGCTTGATCACTGATCCCTTCCACATAATGCCAGAAGCTAAAGATAACTTGAAACTAGCACTTTATTCGATGACATGCGAATGATGCCCACATGAAATTATTTTGCTTCGTGTGGTCAACCAATGGATTTATTTTATTTTCTAGGCGTTCAATTGCATTAAGTGGGCGATGATGCCCTAAGAAAAGCTTTATCCATTTTTCAATTCATATAAAAACTTGGATGGCCAATGTCCACTATTGACAGTCCACTGTAGAGCAGTTGGAAGAACGCAGTTCTGCTTAGAATGAATATTCAAGCGGCACTGGGGGCCTTAATTCTTGTGGCTCTCATTTGTCTCGGTGAAAGTCAGGTGAGATATTTTGATTGCAAACTATTATTGATTAGAGTTCATTCAGATTGAAGATATTTTAACCAGATAACATTTTCTCGGTCATGGGTCCGAGGGAAACTCCCAGGAGAAGAAAGAGTGATAAGGATGGCAAATAGGCGTGGTGACAGTGATAATGGTCTTGAAAATTTAGCTTTTCAACGGGTAAGTAACAAATGAGTTGCACACAAAAATTATATAACCAAGAAATGATTTTGATTGTTGAACTTTGTATATTTCATTAAGAACACCAAGGCTCAGCTAGATATTCGTTTAGAGCCCCTGGTAAGTTATGGTATAATCATTAAGTAATAGGGCTGTAGAATAGTTTTAATCGCTTGCTGAAGTAGAAAAACATGTATTGGCATTTTAATTTTTAGATGAACACGCAGCCACGCTTTCCAATTGGAAGCAAGGCGTCATTGTTCAATATGAAAAAAAAATTTGTCATGGACTTTCTCCAAAAAATGAGATATCCGACGGCCACGAGGTTTAAAGGAGATCAACAGATTTCATTGTCGTCAGAGGGTTCGGAGCTATCAAATTATTGAAGATTTCTGTCCTTGGTTTTTGTTTTCGAATTAAAAATAGATAAGATACATGTATCACGCGCAATACTATAATATGTACTGGTCGAAAAGAAAATTACGAACATTTAAAAATCCATTTAAAATTCAAATCCATCTGTGATTGGAAATCACAATTTCCTCTCATAAATTAATATAAGCTCATTAATTTTATTATGATTAGTGAAAACGCCTTGATCTTAACTCTTACACCCTAGTTTTGACATTTGTATGCTAAATTAATTTTAAGCTTGTCAAAATAACTCATTGAAGTTCGTAATCCTATTGGTGCATGTTCTTCCTGAAAAAGTTGTAAATACAATTTGTTGGCATGAATTAAAAATAATGATAAAGATAATTTAACAAAAATGTAACTTATAACCATTGGGTAAATTGTTTGAAGTCCTATCTTTCTCTGAAATGCGAATCTAGAGTAGTGCATAATACTCCCATAGTCATAAGGCAATTCATAAGTCCTGGTGAAGGGTGTCTCGTATGTATGAAAATTCTGTCGTGATTCTGTGTAAAATGAATTTAAAAAATAATAAATAAAATTCCTAATATTAAGGATGTTCATAAGAGATTCTTTTGATGTACCAGGTTTAATATTTTCTTTTTTGACTGTAATGTATTGGTCTCTATCTGGGCGAGATTGTTCATGCCAGAATCCCAAGGAATGAATAATTTCATGGATTACAGTTCCTGGTTTCATACAAGTTTTTGGGCTGAATAAAATTATCTAAAAATAAACATATTACCAATAATAATAGAATTAAGTTTTCAACATCCAGCAAAAAAAATTAACCTGCTTTCCACCAGCATGCCCGATTCTTGAGTTGCAACGATTTCCTACCTGAAAATGAATGTAATCCTTTTCCTTTGTTCTTGGAACAAACTGAATACAAGTGTCGCCAGAGATTTCTTGTATGGCGTTGTTGATGTCATCTTGCTCTGTCATAGCTGTCACAAAGAATTTAGAGGTAGAAAAGCATACTAATTATTAATTTAGATTATTCAGTTTTACTAAATTCTCGCGAGATTGTGTAAGGCACCACGCCATTTTTCCAGAGTTTAACAAGAGTGCCTCCAGTTTTTTTCAGTTCTTTAGACATTTGACGGGCTATGACATGAACATACGTCAAAATATTTATAAACATTAAACATTAACAACAGATTAAGGTACAAAACGATTATAGATAATTTTAAGTTTAACAATTTCACCCTCAATGCCGGTCATTGCAATGTCACCTTCCACAACTCTTGCTAAGCAAGGAATGAGGAAATTGTTCTGTTGGAGAAAGCCCAAGAACAATAAGGATTTGACTGCACTGTGCATTTTAATCCAATTACTCTTGATGCTAATTCAAGTTTAATCATAAAATCAATAAAAAAAGACAAAAAAAAAATCGTAAAACAAGGCCCAAAATATTTCATACACTCATCTCATTCCCTCTTCTTGTTCTTAAGCTATTAATTTGTCGGATGTGGTGTAGAAGCAGCTAATTGTATTTCCAGCAAAATGGCAAATACCATTTATAACATGCCAATTTAAATAGGTTTCAGTCAGTTTTGGTCATTCATTATTCCGTTCATTAAACCACAAATACTGAAACCACGCCATGCATTTCCTTGTGGGTTTTCTAAATCAAACTAATAAATTTCTATAAGTCTCCCATGCACACTATCCCATTTCTACACGAAGCTTAATTTATAATATGATAAGGATGAATGGATAAGAATTTGTTTAATTCGGCTGAATCTGCATCATTCAGCCAAATCTCATGGTGTCAGGGACTGGGCCGCTAGATTTAATGGCAAGCAAACAGACTCCGGCTGGTTCTCGTTTCGTTGGCCAAATCTTGACATTTTGTTTGCTAATTATTTAACAACTCTTAATTTGTCATCCTATTTATTTGTTCACCTAACATATAATTCAGAAGGAAATATAACTAGACTGAGCCATAAATCTTCATCTTCTTCAAGAACACAGTCATTGTACTACAATGGAGTGAATCAAGTTTTTCCAATACTTGTAAAAATGCTATAATTTGTATAAAACTAAGTGAAATCAAAACTCAGCTGGACTGGGTTTTGTTACAGTTTCGCCAGTTGACCTTCCTGAATGGAGATGGACACCATTCTAAATTGTAATCTGGATGAATATTTGACTGAACCATTGGAGTTGAATGTAAGGCTCTATACTCATTTTGCTACTTTGTAATATTTTAATATTGATAAGATGGGTTTACATTTTTTAAGCATTCCGCATGTTTCTACTGCAATGGATACTATGGACCCTGTTTTGGAGAGCCTGTCTGTGCCACTTGTCACGAATTCTTATTTTCCGAAGATCTAGAGCTTTTCCAAAGGACTGTTCGTTGGCCGGGGAGTTGGTTTGGGGAAGTAGGTCAAGTAAATATGTTTCTTGTATTAATTTTGTAATTGAGTAATGATCATGTAATTTATCTGTATTATTGTAATATCAGAAAGATGACGGGGATTCGGGAAATGATGAGCCATCAGAGGAAGCAGGACCTTCCAATAATAGAGTTCCAAACATTGGTGCAGATGCGGATCCATATCCTGAAGCAGAGAGTCCTCCGCTGCCTGCTTCCCCAGCGGAAGAGGATGTTGAAATGGAGGTAGTGGATCCTGATCCAGATTTGGTGGTTAACAACATCCTTCTTCCAGCGCCACAATTACCTGAACGGCAGCCGGATGTGGAGAATGAGCCCTTGGCATTTGTTCAAGTTCGACACTTTTTTCCTGGAATCTCATTAAATCAACCGGGGCCATCTTCCCGTCCTCCACCTCCTTTTCCTTATAATCGCCCGCAGGACAGACTCAATAATAGATTAGCACTTTTGACCTTGCCCAGACCAGAGTACGAGACTGTTCCCAGCAGTGAAGACATGTCATTGAGGTTACTTCCGAATGAAAGTAAGCACACACACACACTTCGTAATGTTTTTATACGTTATCGTGGCATTTCGCTTTACTTTCTTGCCGTGTGTTCTAGTTTGGTCAGCAATCTTCCTAAAACTGGATGACATCTCTTTGTGCATGGCTTCTAAAGTTAGTAGGAAATGGAGAGCAATCGTATTAGATCAAAATCCAAATTCGAAGTGGGAAGAGCACGTGAAACATCGATGGCCACTCTTTCATCCTACTTATCAAGTTATGGACTGGTACTCTGTTTACTGTGACTTGTAAGTTGTTAATAAAATGAAATGCTGTAATATACGAAAAGAACCTGGAAGCGGTATTGTATTGTATCCTGCCTTCGGTTTTGACTGTTATTACTATTTGACATTGCAGCATCGATAGCGTTCCGTGTAAGCTGTGTTTCATCAATCTAGCTCTTCATCTTCCATTCGATGATTTTCAACCCACCCGTTCTCTTCGTTCTGTACGCCTTCATAAAGAATTAAAGTGTAAGTAGCTCAATCCAACTCAATCCTAGCTTTGAGCGTAGACAAAAATTGCGACATTTTTAAGCTCTAACTTTTTTGTTTATTCCATGTGTATTTGTAGGGCTTCGAGTAGATCACCCAGAAGGAATTGAAGCGGTTCCTCTGGATGAACTTAATTACAACTGGCTAGGTAAGTTAAATGTTTCATTTTTTCTACTTTGTTCATATTGCATTTACTTTTATATTTTGTACTTTAGCACGCATCAGCGGGCCTCCACAAAGTCCTTACCAAGGAGGAGTATTTTACTTGAATCTCAAGGCAAATATAAAAAATAATAAAAATAATAATTACAAATTGACATTAAAGATAAAAGGATGACATTAATGGATGGATTAATTGCAGGTGCCTCATGACTACCCACTTAAACCTCCTGTTGTACGATTTCTCAGCAGAATACTTCATCCAAACGTAATGAAATAAATACAGACCTACTCAATGTAGTATCATTTCGTTGGCACCAGTTAATCAAAGTTGATTTGGTTGAGGTTTGCAGGTTTCTAGACATGGGGACATTGGCATTGACTGTATACAGCACAACTGGACGCTTGCGCTTACAATTCCACAAATCCTGCTCTCCGTGCAAAGTTTACTAACAGATCCTTACTTGGAAACGAACATGGAGCCCGGAATTTCGAATTTGTATGAGAATGATAGACATAAATTTGATAAAATTGCTAGAATATGGACCTGGAAATATGCAATGCATGACTCGTTAGTTCACTAACTGTGAACTAATCACTCATGTCATTTTTGCATAAGTCTGCATCTCGTACAATTTACTTGAGCAATTTGAATAATATGAACTTACTGGCAAAACTGTTGGCCAGCTTTACATATACACGAGAATCTATATACTTTGTTGTACCACATTGTTCATTTTTGGTGCATGCCACCACGCTTAAAGCAAAGATAGAATAAAACATTCTTATTCCACAGCAATTTACATGATTTTCTTATCTGAAATGATTATGGCATTGGCAGAACTTTCACAAAAAGTAAAGAAAGGTGGACTTTTTGCCTCCAATAGTTGTCACTTCTCACATTCTCGCCCCTGAATTTCGCAACGTTTATATTTTATCCCCCACTTATTTATCTTTAAATTTAATAGTTTTGATAAAAGCAGTGAATTTTTTGTCAAAATGTGGATTATAGATCCTATCTACCGTACTTTTTGTATCACCATAAAATATGTGGTAATCTTATTAGAGTTATTGGAAAGAGTGCTTAGAAAAGTACTCACCCCAGCGGATTGGTATCTTTACACGGTGGAAAATTCGGTCCCTGGAAAACGTGAGTAATAGAAACGTCTCCATTTCAAAGTTATTATTGTAAAACTGATCTATTACGGTTTTAACAGCCATCGATGGAAACGGCAATGATGGCTCTACGCCTCCATCCTCCTCAACTTCAACTTCCAAACGGACGAAACGAATAAAGTTACTGGTTGATATCGATATTAGTCCGGGGGGATCTTCTAAAGTTATCAATGTCGCCACTAAGGATATTACGGACGAAGCTTCGCCGTCTCGAGTTTTTCAATTCATGTCAAAATGCAGTTTAAGGGTGGTACGTATGATTTATGCTATGCAAGCAAGTAATGCCAAACAATTACAATTTATAAACTTTTGCGTAGCTCTCCATTTCGGGTATCATAAAACACGCTCTGATCGAATCAATTACTCCGAGACAAAGTCGACACGAAACCGTACATCGAGATGGGAGACGCAGAACTGTAATAAAGGACAAAATGCTTACATTTTGGTTATTAAAATAAAAATGCATATCTTATTCAATTTAGATTTCTCCTCGTCGTCGAATGTCTCAAATGCAGAGATTAATACCTCACTTCCCTTTCCGATTGCTGGGGATCAGGGAACCAATGACGGATAGTGTTATACTCATTCCGCAATTGAACGGTGAAACTGACAGATTTGCTAGAGCACAGGTGAGAATATTGCATTTTCACAGTATCAGTTCTTGTGAAGTATTACATATGCTCATTGTGATTTTCAGAGCCTGGAAAAAAGAAAACGACCAGATAGCACAAGCTCTGGCGATTCCTTGTATGATTATGCTGAAGAATGTAAAGATATGAGCCCACCCCCATCCTCACCCCCTGTCAAGGTAAATGGTGATGTGGACAACATCAACCCTGATGACGAAATGGTCTCACCCATTCCAAACGGTGTTGGAGAAGACGTTGTGGTAGTCGATTCTTTGAAGGATTTACTTGTTGGTTCGGATTCTAATGCGAGCAGTTCTCAGGAGTATGGGTCACCTTCATCCCAACTCTTTAAAATGCTGAACATTCCTGAAGAAGAATACGAATCGGCAGAAGATCCAGATTATCAAGTACATTTTTATATAGATATGGTTAAGATTTAGTCTGATAATCATAAACATCATATTATATGAGAAGTAGACGGTAACAAATGAAATCTTTTTATTCAGCCTGACCTAAGCAGCAGTTCCTCTGAAGAAGTTTCTACAAACTCAGAATCAGATAGTAGTGGACGAAAACTTGAGCAAGAAGTTCTTGATCTTCAGGCCGAAGCAAGGGCAATAATGCATGAAAACCCTGAAGTCCATCTTGGAATCGAAGACGCCCGGGTTGGTGCTGAGGACAACGTAAACAATGAATATCCCCAAGTTGGAATTGAACCAATTGTTGCTGATGATCAAAATGAGCTAGAATATAGAAATGGCCAGGCATCTGTTCGTGAATTGTTTAATCGACCCGTACCCCAACCAGCCGTTGGTGCAGCCAATCGTCGACATAACTCCGGTTCCGAGGATAATGATAATACAAATAATTTATTGCCCGGCATTTATGTCACCCCTGCTGCTGGCCATGATGATGCCACCCCGTAAACTTTATGATTCTATTCAATTTTAAATGATTTTTACTTTCCCTTTTCCACCACAATGTATTTGGAATCTAAAATCGATTGAGCACGATTAACAAATTTTCAAACTGTATTAAGATGTATTTCCGATAACTTATTTTTTGCTATTGTACAGGTATGTAAGACAAAACGCTTATCCACCAATAATTATTATGAATGTCTTGGCCCATCCTTAATGATTGCTATTTTCGAAACAAATTAATATAATTATTGTAAAAGTCAAGATAAGAGTCTTGTTAAAAATTACTACTTGTCGATGAATACAAAATTTCTTCATTCACTAAAACTTTCTCGTCAAATAGTCAAGCAGTTTTGTTCAAATGTGCACTAATTGCATAATTGTGACATCCTTTATTAGAGGGATCTGATGAAATCTTGTAGTTCCACCAACGTCGTCTGCTTTGCAGAATCTGCCAACATTCTCATTGGGTAGCACAACTCAAATATTGATATTGCCTCATTCAGGGTCTTCAAAGAGTTCTGCAGTTTCCGCTTTATCAAAGCTCGCGAGCATTTTCCACCCTCCAATAAATTCCTTGCAATCAGTACTTCGGCCGCTTGTAATTCGTATAAAATATTTCCTACAAATGTTTCAAATATTGTAACATAGTAGTTCGAAGTCCAAGTTGGATTTCTCATCTCTTGTGAAAACCTTGCTTACCCCTTGCAGTGGAGTAGCCAGGTGTTAACACGTTTAGGACTTTTAAGACATCTTGACACAATTCCAACTTCCGGTGGGCCTGAGAAGAAGATAAATCGAAGAGGGTGTACCCATCATCGTGCCCATACGCCTGCTCGTCAATAAAACTATTTTAACATTGTTGTATTTCATAAATAACCATTTACCCGTTTAGAAATACAATACCATGCACAAATTGAATTTGACGGAAAACGGAATGAAGTGGTTGGAGTGAAAAATTGTTTTGCATTTTCCCAAAAATTCTTCCCTCATTAGAATTGTATGAAGTCGGTTGTCTATAATGTCTTGATATCGTTTAAGAAGTTCATCAACTTCAGCAAATGATAGCCTGTAATGAAAAAATTGTACCGTTCAATGACGAGTTTTTGTGTCAAACAAAGCCACAGCCTTTACGTTTTTTGGCATTTGTTACATATCCATGTGCGGACACCGTCTTCTGAGTTGCAGAGGAAAACCCCATTCTTGCATGAAAAATGAGTGCAAATCAAACTTCCAAAATGTGTTCCTAGCTCGGTTGGATCAAGACATCGGTTGCAATTGCAGTGAAAGTATTTTGAACTCCACAACTGCTTTCTCCTCACTGTGGTGGACTATATATCGTCATTTGATGTACAAGGTTAAAATATACATATAGCTCCTGTTCGAATAGCTTCATAAGCTCACTAGATTTCCTTACTTTTAAACAGGAATCATAACACATCGTAATTGGGGTCCCTGTCGGAATGTCTTGTACTGAAACTATTTCAAGAGATCCATCGTCCATATTTTCAAAGTGTCCAGCATTTGGAATACAATCATGTGCAATCATAGCTGCAGTTGGAAAAATTCCTCCAAAATTGCTCAACTCTCCCATTTCGAAGCCATTCACTTCATAAATACCGCATACCTGTTAATTATTAACCATGCACTTTGGAATCTAGTTTTTTTTGCAAATATAATGGAGTAGGAGTATACTCAATTTAACGTCTTACCATGTGAATTTCTTCCTCTGAAAATTCCGTCAGTTTCCAGTACTCCCGAATTACTTTGATGACGTAGAGATCCTCCTCCCAAACAGAGCTTGCTTGACGTTTCTCGTTATGATGCTCTAAACTTGCAAATGTTTGCCATTGTTTGGGTTTGTGTTCTTTTAAAAGCAAGGCACGCAGAACTGATATTGCTCCAAATTCAGCACTTCGAAAATTTCCTGGAGGCTTTTGATAAAAGCATTCATAAAATCAGGTAAATACAAAATTAATTAAAAAAGAACGTCACTGACCCGAATATTTTTCTTGGCAAGAAATTCACATTCTAGGGCATGATGGGGTGATTTTTCGCATTTACGATTGCACAGAAGCCAGTTACATTTGGTGCATTGGAACCTGCAAATATTTGCCCAAATTATTATTTCCTGTTCTGATGCTCGGTAAATAAATTAAACTGTGTTCAGTGTGCCTGGGGGCTGTTGTGGACTTTGATAATTCTGCATGGCATCCGATGCAAAAAGCCCCCGAGGAAAATTTGGGGCCAGCAACTAAACAATGCTCCTTCAGAATAATTGACCCCTTTTTTATATCACTTTTTGCTGCGTGGTATCTAAAATAGTAGTTTGCAATTATTTCGAAATTAAAATGGAGGTTTTTAACAATATTGACAATTATAATGACGGTTATAGCAAATCAGACTCCAAAACCAAAATATGTCATCATGATTCATGAACTGTGTACCTTCCAAGCGTTGGAGAATGATTGCATGCTAGCAAATCAGTTTCAAAGGCTACGTCGGAATTGATCTATTATGGAATATGAATTAACATTAAAAAACAGTATATTGCCCAAGCTTCAAACTCTATTGCACGCTAAATGAAAAAGGATACCGTTTTTGTTTTAGCATTTCGCTTTCGTCCCATAATTTTAAACAATTTTCTGATACTGTTTCTCGTAAAAGTAATAATACAAAACTTTTAAACACGTAAATAATTTTGTTCACACTGGCAAAATATGATATGCTCGTTCGTCCAGCTTCGTAACCGAAATCTCTAAAAATAGCCCACGACTGTGAAGTTGTGAACCAAGATATACAAAAAAAACTTCAAATTAAACAACAAAAAACAATGGGATAGAAATTATGTGATGTAAAATTACGACTCAATTCAATCGATCTTTACTAATTCGACATGAAACAAACAACCACTACGCTTTATGAGATTTGAGCTGAACAAAATATCAAAAAATTTTCATTTCTCAAATAAATCATTTTATTTCAACTTTTTAATACTCGAAACAAACACAATTTAAATAACTGTAAAACTGAAAGGGAAAAATAAGTAGTATTTGTATAAATAGCATAAAATAGATGTGACGAGATGTTTTCTTCTCTTTTAATCGCTGGCTGAACCGGACCTTCCCCGACGACGTGGAGGAGCTGGAGAATAGGATCGTGACCGTCGCGGGCTTCGGCTGAATGAACGGCGGCGACCACCACCACCACCCCCACCCCGGATTGGAGATCGCGATCTGCTTCGGTATCGGCCCCCACTGCTTCCGCCACGTGGGGGTGGACGACGATCCCGAGTTCGACCAGTTGACATTTCCACACGGACCCGACAACCTCCAATTCTAGTTCCATCCAAGTTCCTCACTGCATCTTCAGCGTCTGTAAATACAACAAATATAAATATTTATAAAAAAAAGCCTTCACATACATACATAAGTACTATTTGACTTCTAAGAAACGGACAATCTGCTCCACAGATCAATTAAAAAGAGCTATTAAATTAAATACATATAAAAGAATAATAACGTCCAATTGCTTACCCTTACCTCGCGGATCTTGAAACTCGATAAATGCAAATCCTGGTGGGTTGCGCGCCACCCAAACATTCTTCCTAAAAACCCATAAAAAACATTTGAATTAAATTGTAGCCAGTTGGAAGAAATGCATTGGGAATGTTAATTATTACAATTTCCAAAAATTACTTACAGTGGCCCGTAGTGAGAGAAGACAGCTTCCAGCTCCGTTTTGGATGCATTGTTACCCAGATTCCCAACGTACACCTTGCACCGAACGTCCCACTCCTGATGCCGCGACATTTTCCCTTCGCCTTACTCTCTGTAACCTGTACCCACAACAAGAAATCCGTATTAAATTCAAAGTAATCCACCAATCCAATCCAGCGCAACTCTGCCCCATAAAAAAGCCGGCGTCAATTCATTTCTTCTTACTATCCTCCCAAAAATCACGCCACTTTCTCTTCTACGTTTGTACCAAATAGCATCAACAACTCCAAAAAATGTTTTAGTAGTAAAAAGTAGAAGAAAGGAAACGAAAACCAAATTAAATATACTAACCATCTTGAAGCGAGAGAGAGACGATGGTAAGACAGATGGTTTAATTGCATGTTGGCTGTGTTGGTTGAATACATTTTTATACGAATTCTCTGAAGATACCACCACAACAAAAAATATATTATGCAGGACGACAATGTCGACAATGAAGGTGAGCGAGCAAGAGGGCGGAGGACTGAGGAAGACGATCTATCGGAAGAGGAGCTAGAGATGTGTTTATTTTTCAAAACCAACCAATTTTTGAGAATGGATGAATGGGTGGAGTAGGATTGAGGTCTTTATTAGATGTTTGTCTGCAGAATGAAGTAGTGCTGATTGATTATTGATTGATTTGATTGTTGGGACGAGGGGTTGGTTGGTTGGTTGGTGATATTTATTGATTGGATATTGATGGATGGGTGTAGTAGTTGTCTGTCTTTTATCAAGTTGAATCTTACCAAGTCCACGAACTGATAACTTGCTCCTGTCCTTTTAGAATATTCTTCAATTCACTAACTTTTACCTACAAATCAATTGATTTGAAATTGAAATCAATAATTCCAAACTCCAGAGAGAGATTTTGATGGAAGAAAGAACTGCGCCACACTTTTTTAGCCGGGGAATAAAAAATGCTCACCCCGTTTTATAACGATAGAGGGCGCAGAGGGTATGAAATGAAACGGTGTGGGTTGTTGCTTTGTAAAATTTTAATTTGTGGGAGTAAAACATAAATGCAATTGTAATTGTTTGTGAGTAACTATTCCTTGGGCAAAGATAAATCTCCGTAATCATGTAATTAGATGAATACTTTCTTCAAAGAATTTTCAAAACTTTTGTCAATTAAATGAAAATTGAAATCTTCTCATTGAGACAATTCGAATTGTGACCCACACTGAGCTAACAAGTACAGTATACGTGCAGAGACAAGCTATAATTTATTGGTTGTGTTGTCAAATATTACATTCTCATTTCATTTTATATATGTACAAGATATATTTTCAATTTTCCTAACTTATCATGCGTAAGCTTATGTTATGAAAATGATTAGATCAAATAATAGCACTCTGGATTTCCTCAAGCACATACAAGTTTATAGAACCACATATCCGGCTTCACTCCGACTCTCTGGAAGATTTTCGGATTCTTCCCAAGTATCAGTCAGTGGGTCGTATACTTCGACGGATGCAAGAGTTACCTGTAATTAGCAGAAAAATAATTTAGTGAAATTAGGAATATTACAATTATAATATAATTTAATACTTAATGCTGTCAGTATTACCTGTGCACGGAAAAAATTATGTTCCACTGTTTGATCGCCCCCGATACAGTAGATCTTTCCTGCGATCGAGCCTGAAATCGGGTGACACAAATTAATTCACTGTTTCCAATGTAAGGAATTTTACTAATACTCACCAACTGCAGGATTTGCTCGCCCAACGCACATGCTTGCAACTTCAACCCATCTGTCTTCTTCAAAAATGTATTTTTCAACGGACTTTAATACTTCGGAATTTTTCGAATTTCCACCAATTGCGTACATATGTCCATCTGATTTTAATTTAAATTTATATTGACACCCTGAATTTATTAGTGAATGACTATTTCACATACCTAGCACCGCAATGCCCATTTGACTGCGAGGAATTTTCATGGGGCTTAATGTTGTTTCCCATTCAGTAGTAACGGGATTGTAAGCCATAAGTTCCTTTAAGTGTCGAGTTTGATGGGTGCAACCTCCGACAACGTAAATCAATCTGTATATGATAATAATAAGATATATTTAGAAGCTGATAAATTTCAAGTTAATTTGAAATCAAAACTTGAATTAGCAAAAACGTACCCATCATACGTACAAATCCCCATGCTGAACTTAGGTTCTTCCATATTTCCAATCATTGTCCCTGTAATTCATTCCAACGGTAATTTAATGAAGGGTTTGGAAAGAGTTCAAAGTTTTTCTTGATTTTTCACTTACATTCGTTAGAATGGGGATCATAACGTTCGATGGAACTCGAAAGGTCCTCACCAACCCAACCTCCAAAGGCGTATAATGAATTCTCAAAGGCAGACAAGCCAAAAGCACATCGCGGTACGACCATAGGTTCAATTGATAACCATGCATTTTCTTGTGGGTTATAAACTTCACCATTAGCTAATATCTTGGACTCTTGCTCGCCTCCCACGACGTATATTAAACCTTCCAATGCAACGCACCCAGGAAGAATGCGCTCAATGCTCATCGGTGACATATTAGTCCAAGTTTTTCTGATTATGCGAAAAAATATCCATGTATTACTCGAATTTTGCATCAATTGAATCGCATTTGATACTTACTGAAAAGTATCCAAACGCACGACGTTATCCAACGTGGTTTCGGAGAGCTGTTTCCATCCAGATCCTAAGGCTTTCCGACTACCACCGATGACGTAAATGTGTTTCTTTGCATTTCGACGTGGCTGTGCTGTAAGTGTTACTAAATAACCACGTTTTTCGGACAGGTCTTTCTGCAAACATCTCAGCGCAACTGTAAAAATATTATTTATTGAATGGGCACTGGCACTGGGAAAATGTCAACAATATATTTAGCACTTACCTTGTATACTGGGATCTACTATTTTGTCCGTAAAAGTTCCAAAGGTAACAGACGGAATTAAAGGCAACCTCACTTTGCTAAGAATCTCAAAAACATGGTGTTTTCGATCATACAAATCGTACATAAGCCACTTGACGGCAGCAGAAAGCACCTGCAACACATGTCAAGAGGTTTGTTTATTGAATGAATATTAGTAATTTTTATTTCTTCGATAGACATACCTGATATTCTGAATCAATTTTTAATTCCTCGCTCTCGAGGAACTGTAATGCAACATTTTTAGGGGACTCGAGAAATTCATCCTGTTCACAAACTTCAGGAAAATGACGGTGGATGTAACATAAAGCAGTGTTGGAAAGTGCGTCGCAAGTATGACTTTCTGCGAATCTGCAATTGAGTCATATAATTAAAATTCGTTAAATATTCTGCAGTGCAGTCATTTTATTATCTTCAAGATGTGTGGCATGCCTGTAAATCCCAATTGCATTTGTTGGATGCAATTGGGATAATAAATAATCCGATGCTGACTCTACCACTTCCGGAAGGCCTGTTAAATTAATACATAAAATACAATGAGATTGAGAATAGTTCTTACAATGAGCAATCATACGAATAATTTTTTACCTATCATATCCGCTGCTGATAGAATTTCTTGAACTGTTGTCGCAGATAGGCATATTTCTCCTACAGGATAATTAATTACAATAATGCAAGATATAGGTGGTGTGTACATTTATGTATTGTCCAAAGATATCAAAGAAATTTAC
>JAAXNX010000771.1:0-23291 GCA_036491905.1 Folsomia manolachei | reverse complement strand
GATGATTTTGATGCGCTTCGGAAGAAAATTGTTGGCGATTTGAGAAAATTCGAGAAACGAGCCCCCTTTGAGGACTTTATGGAGGATTTTATTCAAGATTTATGTTTGTCGCTGCCTTCCAAACGCCTAAAGAAAGTGAAAACTACTGTAGAAGCCTTATATTTTGAGAAAAATAAGGCTGAGAAAGCCACAACATCTACGAAAGGGAAGAGCAAATTTACAGGAAAGGCAAAATTAACTGTAGAAGCAGATATTACGAATGTAGAAGTTGGCTACGAATTAGATGATTATGATGATTTTATGTGACAGTTCCAGATACGAAATATAATGCAATTGTCTTCAATATCGTATTTTGACTGTATCAAACAATGTCTGCTAATATAACGGCTGGTTCATTATTAATATTAATAATTTTACTATTAATAAGGAACTTGTACTCAAATAATTTTGCTAATACTTGTAAACTGGCAAGTTTTATCTGTTCAGAGAAATTATTACGTGTTTAAGGATTACAGAATAAATCCGAATCATTCAAATATTGAATGCAAGTCTGGTACCCTTTTAATTTTGTGAACATAACCTTTATGCACAAAGATGCCTTGGCCTTGATAATTCATAAACTTGAATAATAATTTTGTATTGTTGTCAGGAGCCATTACGTCGGAACTAGATTTTCATGTCATGAATTTAATGAAAGGATTTTCCAATTTT
This sequence comes from Folsomia manolachei, assembly GCA_036491905.1. Lineage (NCBI taxonomy): Eukaryota > Metazoa > Arthropoda > Collembola > Entomobryomorpha > Isotomidae > Folsomia > Folsomia manolachei. The sequence continues at coordinate 22,580 of JAAXNX010000771.1, read as the reverse complement.
TAAGAAATTCATGAAGTCGGTTTTTGCAGATACTGTGCAAAGAAAATAAGACGAGAGTTTTTTGGAAAACGACCCACGCGAAAAGGCAACCAACATAACATGTGCACCATTTTGAAGAAGGGTAAAGAGGTCGTCGACGATGGCGACGTTCCCGGCGACTCGATCGAAGTACACATTTTTATATCCAACCCATTAATTCATGAAATACCATATCAAAAATTTTGCATGCTTCTTCCCCATTAGGATATCGAGGCATGTCGGTTCGACTTCAAAATCACCGACAGCGACTACGACCTCGCCATACAAAGATGTGGACGATGCGACGAGTACTACGCAGAGGAATGTGGCGAATTCTACGAAGGTGAGGAGGAAGGAGAAGGTCAAGACGAGCAGGACCCTTGCGGTGGTCAGAAAAAGAAGAAGTCTGAAATTCCGGCATACTTTGACAAACAGCCCAACCCAGTATATGACCCTCCTCCATTAAGTCCATCACAACTACTCTATACTGGAGTGGAATTGGCGTCATCCACGCCCAAACAGACTCGAGCCGACTACCCCACAGACCTCCATCTTACGAAGGTATGTGCTCCCAAACCAGTGAGAAGATGGAAGACAGTTGACAACTCCAAAACTCAACCAATTGCAAAGTTTTCTCCGGTCAGCTCTGACATTCGACTTGCAAAAAAAGACAGTCTAGCCAAACTCCTGGAAGAGACAGAATCGGAGGTGGACGCAATTACAAAAGAAAAACAAGCGCTTCTCAAGATACGACCAGAATGCCAAAAAATGTCACGAGATCCTCCACCAATTGTATCATTAAGTGATGAAGTTGTCGTCGGCTATTTGATTGATAACAATGTTCAAATGTTGTTTGAGTATTTCTTGGGACATTGTCTCCTTAAAATGCCTGAGGATCCTTTCCAGTTCATTGCAGACTTGACAGATAAACTTATCAAGGGTCGAAAGAGTGATGCAGCATTCAAAGAGATTCCACGCTTACTCTCGGCAAAACATGTTGAGGCAATGTTTCGTCTTTATGATAGGGTTGGATCTGGTAAGATAAGCCACTTTCAGTACATTAATGCGATGGGATCCATGAGCTTGGTGAAATTCAATCAAACTCCAGACGGCTTTATGACGGACGAGGTGAGGCTTTCAGACATTTAAAAAGAATTAGAAAAATTCGTCGAGTGTAATAATACTAAATCACAAAATGACCCCGTCCAGATAACCCAGGACACTTTTGTCGCAGAAGGACTAAAAGGAATTGACGACCTTCTCAGAAGCTTTATGTCAAAAAGAGTTGAACCTACGATTAAATGTCCTTGAATTGCTTGATAGATATCGCTATCACTCACTAATTTTTCTAACTCTTAACTTTAGGACAACACGAAAATTGTATTGAATTAACCCTGTTCTAAAACTTAGAAACTGGACAAAAATTGTATGCAATAAAACGAGCTGACGAATTATTAAAGTACAAAATTTACTGCTGCTTCATTTGACAAGAAAATTGGTGGACAGTACCGACTTGAGAGTTATGCCTTAGTTTTTCGTCCGCGACCTTTTTTCGCCTTTGGGGCTTCTTCCTCCTCATCATCATCAATGGGCGCTGATCTTTTTGGTCGTCCTCGGCCTGTTTTCGCCTTTGGAGCTGGAGCTTCTTCCTCTTCATCTTCGTCAATAGGTGCTGATTTTTTTGATCGTCCGCGACCTAGACCTTTCAACTTTGGGACTTTTTCTTCTTCCTTCTCCTCATCATTGGGTGCTGATGGTTTTGGTGGCCCGCGTCCGTTTTTAGCCTTTGGAGCTTCTTCTTCCTCCCCCTCATCGTAAATGGGCGCTGATTTCTTGGAACGTCCGCGACCTTTTTTCGCCTTTGGAGTTGGAGCTTCTTCCTCCTCCTCCTCTTCGTCAATGGGCGCTGATTTCTTGGAACGACCGCGACCTTGTTTAGCCTTTGGAGCTTCTTCCTCATCCTCCTCCTCCTCTTCGTCAATGGGCGCTGATTTCTTGGAACGTCCGCGACCTTTTTTAGCCTTTGGAGTTGGAGCTTCTTCCTCCTCCTCATCTTCATTGTCAATGGCCGCTGATTTTTTTGGGCGCCCACGTCCTTTGCTACCAGAAGCTTGCAGTGTAATAAAAAAAACACAATTCTTAGCAAGTTGCAAAAACTAATGTTTATTTCTTGGATGCATGCATCAATATCCCAGAAAATTGTCGGCAGCCAAAATGCTGACTGATTTCAGTCTTTCTGTTTCGAAATTATACCTTTTCCATTCTTTTCTGCACCCCCATATTTCTTTTCTAGGTCATCCAGAAATGAGCTTCGTCCAGCTGCTTTTTTTGCAAGAGCGTTTTTCAGACCTTCCATACTTCCAATGTTCAACTCATCTCGCATTGCTTCAGCCTCTGCAGCTTCTTTCTTTGCCTAGATAATAAAAATATTTTTTATGCCTCAATCTGTATTTCAATCAGGTGCCACGATTAATAAAAAAATTCGTACTTGTTTAATTTTCTTATCCCTGGCCTTTTTGTCAACCCCATTTCCTATCTTAACCATTTCTTCAGCCTCAAGTAAACCATCAATAATTCCTTGCACTCGTTCTTCATCGTCGAGAATATTTGCAAAGAACAAGTTATCCAATATGTACAAAATGTCGCCTTTCCCTTCCTCATAGTGGCATTTTACATCTTCTCGTTCTTCCTCGGAACCTAAGAAATTGCAAAGCACTCTTTTAATTACTGAGAAATTTTTGCAAAACCGAAGATAATTAGTAATTATCATTGTCAACCAACCTATATAAGACTTTTTGAAATCCAGAACCATTTGCTCATCCAACTTCCCAAAGGCGGCGGAATCATCCAAAACCAGTTCCTCTTTGTCTGGCCACTCCCCTATTGATTGAAATTGAGTAATGTTACGAAGTGTCATTTATTAATCAAGCAGAAGCAATTAAATAGTAAAAAAACTGACCAGTCTCTTCATATGACTTTCTGAGATCGGCATCCTTCAGCATTTCAAAAATCTGTTGAATGATTTGGAACTTATTAGTCCTATCCTCTCGCTCATTTTCCGGCCCCTTGTCTGGATGGTACTTCAAGGCAGCTCGCAAATACGCCGTTTTTACTGAAATTGATCAAAATGACAATGAAACGTTTACGCTCTTCCAATAGTCAAACGTCGGACCAACGGTAGAGAAACTAAATAATTAGATAAGTGACACTTACGAAATTTCTCATCCCCAACAGTTGTTGTCGACACTTTGAGGATTTCGTAGAGGTTGGTTGTCCCAAAATATTTCAAAACGATATCCATTTTCCTCCGATTTCTTTCAACTCAGTCCTTATGGAATAGTGACTACAAATTGTAGCCCAAGTATGAATCTACTCAAGTTTATGTCAGGCTTATCAAAATTTGTGAAATTTTTTCAATTAAATAAAAATATTTGATGAGTGAGTTGTTCTTGTTCAGCCTGACGACGCGACTTTTGTTCGAATGAGCTGCTCCAGGTTGCCGGCTCTCTTCCCTCCAGAATCGTTTGGGGCATGCAAAGCACATTCTTAAAATAGTCGAGTAATTTATTCAAAAAATTACACATTCAAAAAATATGGTATACAATTTTATGACTGTTGAATCATGAATTTTCTGTAGTTATCCCAGCATTCCCTTCTGAAGCAAGTTCATCATGTGAGGGTAGACTGCAGTGAATTCCTGAAGCCCTTTAAATTTAACGCTATGAACATAAGATTCTAGCGTTGCTTTTAGTAAAGTTAAACGCTCCATTTCTGAAGGGTGCTCATCCAACCATTTACTGTAGCGGGTTATCGACCATCCATTGTTCTAAGGGTTGCAAATCACATTCATTAAATTAAGACTGACAATGAGATGAAGTTGTAAAGTATGAAAAATGAAATTATGGGTCGTACAGTGTGTGGCATTTTCATTTCGCCTTGTGCGAATCGAAACAGTAAATGAATCCCTAAGGTGTAAGGAACAATGGGTCCGATAAGATTTGAGGAAGGGATTTCAGCCATCTTCAGGGATAGCAGGGTTTTAAAGCCTTTTAGCAGCTTGTAAGGTTTTCCCAAGTCTGAAATCACAGGGCACACTGGAGAAAGTACGATTTCCAAATGGTTCAAGTCGAGAAGGAGTTGATTTTTTGTGGATTCCAAATTCAATATGGATAAAAGGCAGACGTGACGGGTAAAAAGGTCAATTGTCCTGGAGGCTAGTGAAACGCCACTAGAAAATAACAGCATTATTTAGTGAAATGATGAATGGAGGCAAATTGAAAATAGATTGTCGATTTGTTTAGATATTTCGTTTAGTACCATTTTTGAACCAACTCTGAAGACTTCAGAGATGAAAAATAGTCTTTTGAAACTCGTGTAAGGAAATTTTGTAGTTCTCCGATATAAAGGGAATATTCTGTTGCTCTGCTGGATCTGAATTAAGCAAAAGAAAATTAGTTCCATTCTTCGCTTTAATTTATAAGTCGATTGCAATGAAAAATATGTACCTTTGGAAGTTTTCATTGTGCATAGTTAATATTATAGCCTCCACGGAATCAGCGACTGCCAGAACTAAAGGATTAATACAGTTTTGCGTTACAGTTCCAATTGCGTCGGTGGCTTCGGGAAACTGTAATTTAAAATAATCCAAGGAATTGAGAAGCTGTGCATTAGTCATCTGTGATTCCGTTGGAGGCCCTGTTCAATATTTGTAAAATACAAAATTAATTTCCATTTTTAAACTCAGAATATTATTTTCTATCCGTACCAATGACTTGTGTTGAATTGCCATCATTCAAAATTAGCTGCTCTGCCTTTACACAAACCAAATTTATGGTTTTGCTGACGTTTCTACTGACTAGCTTCTTTAGCATTGTGATCTTGAATGTTCATTTCATTCTTGATTACTGTGACCACCGCATCAATACCAGAAAATGAAGGAACAGATATGAAATTTTGGTTGACTGAATCAAACAGCCTTGACAGTGATTTGGATAAGTACGCTTTCTCGTAATTTGACAGCACGCCCCGAAGACCGGATTGCACTCTGAAATACGACAAGGTCAAACAATTAACACAAAATCGCCTTAAAAGCGTTAAATTGCAAGAACTCACGATAAGGTTGGAGAACCTTCCTCAATTTTAGTACCCAACGAACAAAAAATCCCCAATCAATCTAGGAAACTCGTTTTCAAAAGCCGCTTTCATAAACTCCAGCTTCAAGGTTGAAAAGTTTCTAATTAGCAAATCCATAAAGTTATTCCAAAACTTGGTCCACACAGATTCGCCAGTGTTGATAAAATCCAAAAAGAGAACACTTGACATGGTATCCTTCCCTCCAAGAACAGACCTCCACAACAACTTGACCTTGCCAATATGTGTCACAACTTTGGTCACAAGATTATCTAAATTGTTCCATGTCTGCTCAATTGCTTTGGAAGTTGAGGGCAGAACCGCTCTTCCTGGACCACCACCTTTTAATAAAATCACAATCAATTTTTCACAAATGGCTATGAAATTATCTTATTTATTTCAAATATTAATACCTCTAGCGGAGAAAGGCACCTGCAACTTCACTTCTAACGCTAGCTTGACATCCTTCTCAATATTCTTTTCAGTATCAGCCAACACCTTTGAAACTTTATCTAGAAGTACATTCAGATTTACAAAATGAGAGATAATTACAAACTAGATAATAATTAAACAATTTTTCTTACCTTCCAATCAAATACAGATTTACAAATATTTGCAGGCAGCCCAAAACCTGACTTGAAGAGTTTGCTTGAAGTCCTTGATTTAAAATGTTTTCCGTCTGCTTCTCAATATTTTGGCGAAGGGATGTAGCCTTATCATGATAAGGTTGGAGAAAGTCAAGTCTTGGTACCTTGAGGCAGAGGTACTCTGAAAATGTATGAACATAAAGAATCACATCCAAAATCAAACCAGCCTCGACAATTCCTTACCAATTTGCGCCACACATGACGCCACTTCTGTGGTGCTCTTCTCTTGTCCAGCCCTCTTATCAATATCCATAACCGCCCTTATCCTTCTCACTGCTTGAGCCGTTTTGTACAAATTTTCCAAATAGGTCACTTGCTGACTGCATTGGGAATGGAGGTCGTTCAATTTGCTCCTGACGCCATCCACGGAGCGGAGACACATGCTCGCCCTTTTATTACAGTTCTGCACCACAGACTCCATCAGCTCCACGTTGGACGTTTGCGCCAAAAGATCACCATGATGAGTGGTCACAATCCCGTGGATGTGTTGATCAATTGATGAAATACTGGTGGAAAGTTGACCCAGGGCGGAGGATGTCTTGGGCAAGAGGGAGGTGACATGTTGACCAACGTCAAAGTTTGGTTGTGTGAATTGCTTCAGGATATGCTAGAAATAGAAAACAAATAGAAACAAATTATCGCGATGTTATCAGAACATTATCAAACAACAAGAATAATTCTTGAAGAATTGACAGGAAGGAATGCAAAGTGATTGACAGGAAGGAATGCAAAATTTAATGTGCAAAGTTATAGTTGTCCCAAACTTACGGTCTTTGTCGATATCCTCCAGCGATGTAAGTGACATGTTGATAAGCTTAAATATATATGGTATCCAATAAATCCAATTTCAGATAAGCTCCCAAAACTAGAATTTTACGAAATGAATATGAACATCTCCAAAAATTGAAAATATGTCAAAATTCCACAAAACAAAAAGTTACAACTCAATCAACCAACCTGCCGGCGTCTGAATGGGGCATCAAAATCAGAGCTTCATGAATTTATTTTATTTTTTTTTCAAACCATCTTATCTAGAATTTTGATAACATTTTCTGTAATTATTAGCTAAGTGTTAATTCACGTCTTTTTTCCTTTCCCAAATAGAAAGACTTCTGCCGAGTCCCCTCTGCTGGAAGGTGGTTTTAAGCGTCCAACTTTATGATAACATTGTTCTAGTTCCTTTTCTAATTTCTGGGTTTCATGTCCGTCCCATATTTTTGTAATAAAATGACTTCCAGGTGCTCCATTTTCTATTGCAAATTTCAGGGCTTGTCGGACAAGTCCCATAATTCGGGGATGATCTACATCATGCATCCCAGTAGAGTTGGGTGCCATATCGGATAATACGATGTCGACCTGGGCTTGCGACACGGGAATGCCGTCCTTGTCGCCATGTCCAGGGTCAGGTTGCTTCGCCAAAAGGTTGCAGATTTTTTGAAGAGTTTCCGGACTAGTAAAGTCGCAACCCGGTAGAAAAATTGCGCCTGGTAATGCATCCACGCCAAGAAGATCTATTCCTATCAATTTTCCTTGAGGTTTTTTGGGATCTGAAAACAATAGGAAAATAGATTTACTTGCTCTTATCTTAAAATTGGTGATTTGACACCTTACCTCGACCATCACTATTTGTTTTCTGAACAACAACTTGAGACCATGCTCCAGGGGCACACCCACATTCAATCACGATCTGACCTGGTTTCAAGATTTTGAGTTTTTCGTCAATTTCCAACAATTTAAAGGCGCTTCTTGCTCTAAAAATATGTAAGTAATTATATTAAATAACGAAATTCGATAAGGTCTTACAAAATGTTACCTGTAATTCAGTTCCTGTGCCTTTTTGACATAAGGATCATTCAATTGTCGAGTTAGCCATTCCTGGGAACTTTTACTTTTCCCTTTGAGATTTTTTGGAATGGTTTTATAATTTCTGGCAGAGGTGAAAAATTGGCGATATATATCTCTAGTTTGGATCATTATCTTGCAATTAATCCATGCAAATTGATATAAAGTCTGCAAACTTGTAAGTACAAAGTATTATTATGTCCAAATCAGTGTACAGTTTGAGACTGGGATGGAAAGATGAGACACACTTTCCTAGCGAGAATTTGAGACAAACTTTTAACCCATAGTGTAAATGGTTAATTACTCAAAATTATTTGTCTTACAATTCGACAAACTATTTTATTGCAATTTGCCATCATTTAGCCGGTGTCCCCGCCACCGATTGACCAAAAAAACGAAAATAACGGAGGAACTGGGTACAAAAAGGTAGGTTTCGAAAAAATGCAAAAACATCTCATTCCCTTCAATTTTGGGACTGCTTAAAATCCAATTGTTTTATTAAGTCCATCTTATTATTCCATTAACTGTAATGTGTATTGACATTTGTTACGCAGCAAAGAAACATTTTTGGCATATTTTGCTACATGAAGCAATGTTCCTCATGCAGTTCCTCTTAGTTTTGCATATGATTGCATTATCTCAGTTAAAACAAAGTTCAACGACTTGTTAGTTTACATTAAGCGTTATAAAAAACATGTGCATTGCATTTAATGATAAAACAATGTTTCATACGCATCCAGCAAGGAACCCTCTGGAAAAGACACAGACATGACATGGACGGCACAACTTGAAGAGAAGGCAAAAAATCGTTAGCATTTATAATTTAACCCTTTCGTCCAACCTTAAAAAAATTATCTAATCGTCCTCCTTCATTAAGACATACAGTTCTCATTTATTTACTGAACAAAGCAACCCAGCTCGTGGTCGACTTCTAACGAAAATCTGTCCTCTTCGTCGTAGGTTGGAGGACAACACAACTTTTTATAAAGAACTTTTACTGAACACAAACACTTTGATAAGCGTGTTATCTTTTCACTGCGGTTTGTTTACAAAAATTATGCCACATTATCTTACCTCTCAAAGAATAAGCTCTGGCTAAAAAAATAGAAACTCTTTGCATGCATTCTGAAGATAAGGCCGAGAAATAAAATTAAAATAGAGAAAGAAATGCACATATGCATTACTCACTTTGATAACGTTGGTTGGGTTTGTGGTCTTTTGTAATTCATATTGGACAGAGGAACTAATAATTGCAAGTCAGGTCATTCAATTCGAGACATGTATGATATTTACATTGTGATAAGCTATGGTTAACGAATTACATGAAAAGAAACATCATTTGTTCTTAGGAAGTAAATGACTTTAACCCTTCCGGGTTACAGACAACTGGTGGAATCTGCATGGAAAGAAATAAAAGCATCGCAACCCTAACAATTTGCAAATTAGAGTCAACAGCTAACAGTTTTGATTACCTACAGGTAACACTTTATACGTGCAATTTGATAAATGCATTCAACTTACATTTAATTAACCTTTTTCAGGTAAAAGTGTAATAATGACCCAATCACCTCTTCACCTAATTGTCCCAATCTCCATCCTTCTTGTCACCAATCACTCCACAATTGGCCAAACCCACGACTTCCACACCGAGCTTCCCATCCTTAAGGGAAAGGTCGTTACCGGAGTCTACGTGGAGGAATCACCTCATCAACTACTTCTCTACGAAAAAGTAGTCCCACTAATCTTCGAATTTCGTCTCCGACCCGACCTCTGGTCCACCCTTCCCATTGGCGTCAATAAATTCAAGTTACTCCCTCGACTAAACTGTCGATCCGACAACATTGACCTCCTCCATCCCATCAACTTCCGACTGGTTATTCACCTGTCCAGTCTTTTATCATGTGACCGAATTCCTAAAACAATTTAAATCCAACTTTACCGACATTCACCCCGTTTTTCGGTCCGGACTCCGACAATCCGTCAACAATGGGATAGAATATCAAAAATTCGGGCATCATCCCTCCCTCCAATTTGAAGACTGTGAACAAATCATTGCCCGAGCATGGAAGGGAATGTACGGTCGGGATTTAGGACTTGCGGAATATCGACTTCTTCTCGAAAAATGTAACACACTACCAACTTACGTGGAGGATCAGATAACCGACTATAGTGGAACTGACACCAGCCTCGGAAGCAATTCTCTCTTTGACAGTATGAGAGACAACTTCATGTCCTATTTTTTCCTAAACGCGTCTGACCCGCGTCCGAGCGAAATGATTAATAATCTCCTCGCCATTCAGGGACTCCACCTTATCAATACTTTTGCTGAAATTAACCGACTTAAGGAAGCTCTACTCAGTTGTCAAAACCAACTCATTCCCTACTCCTTCCTTAAAGGGGGACGACTGGAGAAAGCACTGCAGGACATAAAACTAAAATTAATTTCTCAAAAATACACTCTTCCACCCGGACTCACCATCTCAAAACTGCNGCACTGCAGGACATAAAACTAAAATTAATTTCTCAAAAATACACTCTTCCACCCGGACTCACCATCTCAAAACTGCTTAAACTTCCCGTTGCAGATTGTATTTTTGGTCCAACCACCCTCCTCGTGGAAATACTCCTCCCAGTTGTGAGAGTCGACAGAAATTTTAACCTGTTGAAATTCAGTTATCCCACATTCCTCTATCGGGATCAATTATGTGGTCTGAGAAGTGTGCCGGATACTGCGGATCAACCCCAATCCTTTCTTTTTGACCGGAGTTCTAAGACATTACTGGAAAACAAGTGTTCTGGCGACAATGGTCGAGATCTTTGTCGGATACCGGATCCCTCACAACGACCCTTAATTAACCGATGTATCTTTGACATTCTTAACGCCTCCTTTGAAGGGATTCGGGTAAAACAGTATTGCTCCCTACACTGTGAAGGGATTGGATCCGAAGGGGATGGCTACGGACGGAAAATCATCCCACTAATTCAACGCGTATCTCCGACAAGATTTGTAATTGCTGTTAATCGGATAACCTCCATTTTGGTGAAATGCGAAGGGAAGCCCGATGAGATGATTACACCCCAGATTTACGGCGGAGTTGAAGTCACACTGCCTTGCAATTGTCATATTGCTTATCATGACGAAAAATTTCATGCCCGAGCCCCCTGTGGGAATAGTCTCTTCATTCAACATGTCATTCCGGAACATATGGCGAATTCTAGTTGGAACTTGGAAGGGAAATATTTACTAGCCGAGCCATCAAGTAAGGTTAATTTCAGTCTATTTTCGGAAAATGATTCCGTTTCAATTCTTCAGCTACAAGGGGTTGGAAATGAAAATGAAGAGAATGTCACCAAAATTGACACGATTAATATTCCGGGTGAAAGTAAGGAAAGTCCTTGCGACAAGATATCCACGAGTCATATTTATTTATGGGCGTTTATCCTGGGTCAGACTCTTGTTGTATTATGCCTCATTTTATTCCTAGCCCTCAAATTGAATTCTTTAAAGACACAGGCAGAGTATGGACGCAGTGCTGTGAGCTTTAGTGTGTCACAAATGACGAATTTGGACGAAACCAAGTAATTCTAGTTAGAATCGGGACAAATAGTATTTGTAATATTTATGAAGCAACAAATAAATAGACATGATATCATTGATATGTGTATATACAAAACTTGTCAGTATTTATTACATCATTTATTACAAAAATTATGTCATCTTATTTCCGAAGCAGTGCTGCATACCTTTCAGTCTCTGGTGATTGCGGCTTATAATAAAAACCGGACTCGTCATCATTTGCAGAGTTGTAGCCAGTATCACGATCTGGAGCAGATAAATCTGAAATAAATCTGTGACTACTAGGATAATTTCGCCAGTAAGCCAGTTTATCCCGGTAGTATGCCGACATTCTCGTGTAGGGACTACTGTAGGGTTGAGGATAGCTGGGGTATGGATGGGGATGGGGATGACTTCTGTAGTCAAATCTTAAGGAACCATTTGAATCCTCGTTGTTCTCAAAGATTCTTGAACCGTTCTGATATTGGTAATCATAGTCAGCATTGGATTCCGTCCCAAAATTATCATCCTCGAAGGCAGGATCCTCTTGTTCTATATTTTCCAACCAAAGAACAGGATTTGGAACAATATTTGGATCAGGAGTTGGCCTTGAAACAGTGGGCGTGGATCTGGCCGTCGTAAGGCGTCCAAAGACTCCTGCCCACCAGGCCGTGGTCCCCTCGGTAATTTTACGTTTCAACTTTCCCCTCCGATCCGAAACCTTAGGAGTTTCGCCATTCACAACCTTCTTCTTCTTCCGAGGAACGGGTTTTCTTGGGTCGACAACTTTTACACCGAAATTCACATTATAAGCCGGTCTCCTATTGACACGATCCCGTCTCCGATGGGTGAGGGCGTAAATTGTATTCTTAATGTGGGAAAACGATTCCGCAATAGTTTGATGGGTTCGCTCTGTCCTCTTTTTGTGTAACCACATTTGAACGACTTCTGCCCTCATTTTGTCATCTCGTACTGGAGGAGAGACAAAAAGTTCTTCTTGAAGAGATGAAGTGTCTTCTTCGGACTCTTCGGATTTTTCGGATTCGGACTCAGCTTCATTCCCAATGTCGCTGCAACTTGTGTGTGCATCCAGAAGAGTGCTTTCACCTTCGGTCTGACTGGATTTTGATCCAATTCCGAATGCTTTCTCGGTATGAAGTATTTCCACTGTTTGAGTCTCTGCATGAAGAGTACGATCTGAGTCTTGATCGGATAAATGTGAAAATGAGTGAAGTCGGCGTTTAATTCGGTCATGCATCTTTCTTTTAGAACCAGTTGTTCCAATCTGTAAAAAAGTTTGGTTATTATCCATTGACAGGAAAGTGAGAAATGGTAAAAAATCTGCAATATTTCAATACCTCTTCGTAGCTACTCTTCTCCGAATCCAGAATGGAACTAGTTATGGTATCACCGCTTTCTCGTCGGACGGGAGAAAGTGGTTTGGCAACTTTTTGCATTTTTGTCGTTGAGCTTTTCGGCGATTCCTGAGAATTTTTCGCCTTCTTCTGGACAACCTCTTGCCGAGTTCTACTGCTACTATTGCTGGATATGAAGTCATCCGGGATGTCCTCATACATTCCATCGCCATCTCCAAATGATTCTGTGGAGCCTTTACTGATTCGAAAACGATCCAGGAAGTTGGACGTTTCTAACAGCATACGGTAGTAGTGCAGCCGTATTTTGGCTCTTGTTGGGATTTTATGGGGCTTATAAACGACGGGCTTTCGACTAAAAAATTTTGTCATTGTTCTTATTTCAGTAAATGACAAAAATAGGAAACAAAATAAATGCTGGGTAGGGTTTGTAAGTTTCTGTAATGAAGGTGTGTTTAAAATTACAATCGCTGACAAAATGACAAAACCATTTCCTGACTTTCTACTTTTTCCGTGTTCAATGCATGAATTCCTTATTTTCCGTTCTCATTTTAAACTTTCACCAAGTTTTCATCGAACATTTTTATGTCTACTTAGCGACTCAATAAAAATAATTTCCCGTAATTGCAATTTGCGGTTGCAGATTTTTTTAAAACAGAACAAACATCCAGCCAGAAATTCTGACTAAAACCGACATATCCGGGGACACTACTCAACTTCCCGTCTGACCTCCACTAGTCAGGATGGGGAAATCCAAATTAAAATCCAAAAAGTCCAAAGGACGCCGGAAAGGGAAAAAGGGCAAGAAAGGCAAAAAGAAGGATAAGAAACCCAAACCCGTCTTTGAGCCCCCACCACTTCACGTCCTTACCGAACTCTACAACAAACTTCGTGAAAAGTTGTTTGACTTGCAGAAATCACAAGGAAAATCCAGAAAGAAACGGATTGAAGGATGGCTCATGACACGGGAAATGCTGAGCCTTCAACATGACAATGACGTGTACCATGCTCATCTCAAGGAGAAAATGGACGCCATTCAGGAGCTCATTGAAGAAATTACGTAAGAATTAGTCAGAATTTACTGAATCTTATCAATGCTTATCAACCACTTGTTCTTAGACTTCAACTGGAAAGAGAACGAGCGGAAGTGGATCGTCTTATTCGAGAACGTATGGGCGACTATGAGAGAAAAATGGCCGAATTTAAACATCGTATGGCAAAGGGAGAAACGGAACTTAACGAGCTAAGGATTAAGCTATTGGAATTTGATCAACAGATGTAATTCGATATTTATTCTGGAAGAAGTGGATCTCACACTATTACATTTTGTAATTTTCCAGAAAAAAGTTGCAAGGACTTCTTGCCCGGTTGAAGGAGCTTCAAGACATGATTCCAGCCGCAGAATTGGATGCCAATGTTAAGACTCGTTACTTAAAGAATCAATATTTAAAGTAATTTTGAATCACTCGTCAAAAACAACTGACTTTCTCCAACTTTCTCCAACCAATGACTAAATTCCTATTTTATTTCACCACAGCGAAAGAGCATTGTTGCACAATCACCTGGAGAGTGAACTTTTCAATTTAATCACCAACTGCAGATCTTATCTTATGCCAATTTTATCCAATCACATGACCAATATGGAGGTGGAAAATAGATGTAATCGATGGGACCTGAGTCGTTTGGACATTGCTAATGCTGTAATAACTTAACATCATTTTACAGATATTCTCATTAATTTCAATAGCACTAACAATTAGATTCGTATCCTTCGCCCAGAAATACACTCGGCAAAAAGAGCTCTTACTGGAAAAACGGAATCGGTTAAACATGGAGAAAGGATATGTCAATATCGACTGGGCATTTACTGTATGAACACTTTCCATTGTCTTAAATTAGACCATTACTAAAAAAATATCCTTTTAAAATGAAACAATATTTTTTTACTTGAGCAGAAATTAGCTCAATGTGAAGCCCGGAAATTGGAGGAACTGGAAAAAAAGCGACACCCGGAAAAGGTCCATGTTCCCGATGAATGTGAGCTTGCCGTCGCATTTAGACTCTACCTCAATAAACGCCTAGTTGTCGAACGTGCCAGGCAGAAGAAGGAAGCAATCCTGCAACAAAAACGAGAAGAACACCGGAAAATGTTGGCCCTTCAAGAGGAGGAAGCTCGGAGACAAGGAATTCTATTGGGTACTGTCAAATCCATGGGTAAATTTGTAATAATTTGCATATTAAGTGATTCTCTTACTAGATGAAGACGAGGACTCGGACTTGGACGATGAGGAAATGGAATATTATGAAGATTCTGAAGGAAATCTGGTCCTGGCTCCGGCTGGAAGGATGAAACAACACAAGTCACTCATGGAAAACAGATCTTCAGAAGAAGAAGATGAAGATTCTGAGGAGGAAGAAGGCAAGTTTTAAAAGTTTAGGATTAAGATTTCTTCAGTTTTGCGTTGCAAGTTAATTATGACATGACTTTCTCCATGTTTCGCAGAAGAGGACACGGATTCCGGTTCCGGATCGGATGATGACCTTGGTGACGATGTAGGTGGGGACGATGATGATAAGGATGACGATGACGACGACGACGATGATGATGATGAGAGTGACAGTAGTAAAAGCAGCGAAGATAGTGATGATAAGCCTAAGGCGGCCAAGGCAAAGAAACCTCAAAAGGGGAAGGCGAAAAAAGCGAAATCAAAAGCTAAGCCGAAGGGTAAATCAAAAAAGAAGAAGTAAACTGAACAGAATTTCTCTTTTAATAAATGCAGCCAAATAACTATTAAATTGCATGATTACAATTAAATATGTGAATTTCTATAAATTATAAACTAATCGAATGATAAGCTAACTACAAAGTCTTTAGCATCATTCCAAGAATCCCTCTTTCTCGGAAATGTCGAAAGTGTTTTCACATTGATTTTATTTGCTCGAGTTCAAACACACATATTGCCATTGAAAATATTTACACTAGTTAGCACAAAATCCGTATTGAATAACTTGACATTTTATCTTGACCAATGATAACAATAAGCTCCAAATTCTATAATTTGGTCTTGTCTTGAATTAGTCACCAAGTCTCGAAGTAGGTGTTTAATTAACAATTAAACGTAGGAGAAAGTCCGATTCCGTCATTCTCACTCTATTAGGCCACCGGCACAAATTTCCAGCTCCAACGACGCCAACCTGCCCAAAAGTAACCTAGGAAGACGACGATTACAAAAGCTATGAGTATCGGGAAATATGGGTTGCATTTTCCTGTGAAAGACAATTAAAGCATTTTGAATAACCAATAGAAATCATGCACTTAAAGATAGAAACCTCTGACATATCCATAAGGCCGAATGACCCTTGCCGCAGCGAATGGGTTCATCCTTAACAAAGGCCTTAACTTTTGTCGGAACCATGACTCAGTCTCATACTGATCTCCAAGTTCATAATACGTAAAGTACTGCGTATCAAAATCAAACAAGGTTATCAATTTGTTGCAAATATGTGCGACGGCCAAATCCTGAACGACTCACCAATTGGAACAGGGACGCTAGAATGACCCCCTTGAGCTGGAACGGTATATTCCTGGGAAATCCAACTCTTAGCGAGTTCTTCATATTGTGGCCCCCAAGTCCATAGGCAGCTTCTAAATAGACGCCAGCCGGTTCTAGCTGTGAAACGCTATTGTTCTGCATTCTCTCGTATAACTTGAATTTTGAGAAGTAAGGGAGATAATGCAGAGGAAAAGGTATAATTGGAGGTCCTTCAATATAAAAGACTTTTTCATCTCTTGAATCCAAGATGTCAAAGTTCGGTCGGAATAAATGGAATCGCTGAACTAACGTCCCATACAACTCCCCTTTTGGTCCGGTTACCGTAATTTTCTGGATAACCACAAATCCCAGAATTAAAACAATTTTAGAATTCGATACCTTTTTAAACTTCCTTATTTGTACACTCACCGTTCCATAGCCTCCACAAAACCAGAAAATAAGACAGGAAATATGTTTATCAAAATTCATCATAATTTCCAAGTTATGATTCATAATGAACAGTCGAAAGGGTCGATAGCCCACTAAGAGTCCGGTACAGACCGGATATTTTGCAATACCATAATAAATTCTATTCTTGGTATCTCCACACATCACTTGATATCGGTTGGCTACCGTTGCGCCAAGCTGTGCTACAAAGAATAAGACCTTAATACAAATTCTGCCCACAATAAATTACGCTTGTGACTTGAATGCAATTAAATATTACTGGATATCGTTTGGGGAAGATCTCTTCTGGGGACTTGCTGCACATAAAAGTGATTCGTCAGGGCAAGCAGTTCTAATCCGGGAGGTACACCGGGAATAGGTTGGAAATTAGGGTCGGCATCCGGATCTTGATCTTCCACTAAAAAGTCCATCTTCGTCGGAACCCACTTTCCTTTAAGAAACCTTTTTGATACGTATAAGTCTGAGGGAGAAGCTAAGTTGGAGGGGAAGGGATATGGTCGGGGTTTGTGAAACGCTCTATTTTGATACTCGATTAAGTGTGTTCTTCTTAACCGTTGGGGTCGGAGGGCAAAATTGGCTTCAATAGCGTTTACCATCTTATGCTTACCCTTCTTACCGATAGCTTTTCGGGTAATGGTTTGCAGTGGAGAAGGTTTCTGAAGGGATGATGTGGATGTGCTAATGTTCAACTTCAGATTACTATCAGCGTGTTCCATAATCTGCTGTGGGAGTGGTGCTAATGCTCATTATTCGTGTCGATGTATTCAGGTTTGACCGCAATTCCATGTTCTGTGGGGCAAAGACTTGAGGGACATAGATAAATGATGAAGGATCTCGATTCGAAGGGGGCTGGGTGAAATTATGCGCTGCGAATTCACAGTCAAAATTTCGAAGGGATTTCCTGGAAAATATTTTGTTGCTTGGCAGGCTTACATAAAAGTCGTTTTTACATCGTAAAATTTTTGCAGAGTAATAAGTCTGGAGTCTGGAGATAAGGTCGGATCGGACGGAATCCGCGAATCTATCCTATTTAATATATGCCAAAGCTAATTCGGTGTATTAAACTGAACAAGTTTACTCAAAATCATTGAAATGTCGATTTCTCCGGAACCCATTTTTAGGGCAATGGTAAAAAAATGTGTAGTAAATTACTGAGTAATTATGTAAATCATGTCCATTAGTAAATTACAATAAAACTTATTCTTCCTCTTGTCCCACAATCTTTCAGCGAAGGGAGTTGACAGAGGTTGGAGTTCAATCAGTACTTTTCTCCGTGGGCCTTGCTACATTTGACTCCATCATCAAGGACTGCCTTACTGGAGTCGTCTTCAAATGGATTCTGTTGGGAGTTGCAATTTTCAAGATTTGCTCAATGTACAACCCACCCAAGCAGGGTAGAAAGACCTATGACGCGGCAGTCCATGATTATCCAGCGGTATGTAAATGCACATCCACCAACAATCCTTGTAAAGCAAATAATTTACTTCAAGTAACCTGTTCCTTAGGCACAAATCCTTGTGGACATCGTATTCTTGGCTCTAATGAAATGCGTGTCAGACCAAATTTCTCAAATCCAAACAAAATTGACGACCCCCGACATCACCACATACGGACCCGTGATTGCTACCGCAGTCTCATTTTGCGCTTCACTAAACATCCTCATCCTTTGTCGTGGGACCTTCCTCCTCCTGGATTGGATGGGTGGAGGTCATTTAAGCCGAGGTACCAGAAAACTTGTGAGCTCACAGGTGGAAGGTCTCCCCGTGGGGAGGAGTCATATTCACGGAGATTAATGAATTCAAGATAAAATCACATTTTATTAGGAGTCAAATCATTTGAAACACGCATTATTCAGCAGATTACACAATTGTACAAGGTGCACAAGGTTTCTTCCGCTTCACTCGGGTCAAGCATTGATTAAACTGTAATAAATAATAAAACATTTTTTAATGGACGCTAAGATAACTAAGTGATATCCTGATAACTTCTTACCAACGCGATTCCAACTCCCATCACAAGAATTTTCTCCTTGGTCGGAACCGTTGATATGAAATTGAGTGTAAAACTGTCCTTCATCGCCTTACTCCGACCACCTCGGCGTTTCTGTTTGTAATTAATAAAAGTTTCCGCTATGCTAGAAGCTTGTCCATCCGCACTTAAAATTTCGGTGTAAACAGTGTTATCAGCCTCGGTTCGGAAAATATATGTCAAATCTATTATTTATTTGAATAAGATATTTTTCAACCAAAGGTGAAAGTTTAAAGAATTTATACCTTCGTTCTCATCTAGGACGGATGTTGGTACGACAAAACTGTCATCTCGTCCGGCAAGGGTTGTAGCTTTACTAATATTTTCATCTCCTGTGGCACCCGGATAACCGTAGATTACTTTGCCGGCTTTGTTTCGAAAGTTTCCGGTGGATATCGTCACGAACTGTAAATTATTGTTTAAATTGGGGTTATCTTTTAGTCATCCAGATATAAATGGCGTCTTACATTATTAGAATCCATTCCGTCAAGACCGGTCACCGACATGATTTCTTCTCCTTCAACACTTACAAGACAATAATCTAAGGGGTCGTTTTCGTCCCGAGCTAAATATTTACATGTAAATTTTATAAGGAATTGTAAAGGTAGGAATTCGTATGGCAATGTATCTGTAATTGGTGCATTCATACCATAAGTATTACAACAGCCCTTTCCGGTTGGAGGTGGGAGCAAAATTCCGATCGGCTTATTTTTGATGGAGACTACGTAACCACTTTTACCCAGAAGTGGTTTTTCTAAAGAGTTTGAAAAATGAATATTAAATCAGAGGCAGTAATCTAGGTATTATTTTCCAATTAAAAAAAATTACGGACCAGTGTGAGACTTTTTCTTGATCTGAAATGTGATTGTTGCATCGGAATTTAGTTTTCCTTCAAATTCCTCCATAAGACTAGAATTGGAACCAGGAGGATTTATAGAGAGTTTATTGAAACTAAACACTCCCCCAAGGGGTCCTTCATGAGACGACCCCATTTTCCTTTTATGACGGTATTGGACTCACTGCGGATAAAAGAAGATTGAAAGCTGCATGGTAATCATAACTAAAAAATATTATTAATTGGAGTGCATTTACTTACTTGAAATCTATTGTACGTTTTTCTGTCAAAGTTGTGGAATGGCGTTAGTTCGTATGTTGTTTCTGAACCAACCAAATGGGTCACAGTCTTTGGCCGGGGTTATTAGTGGAGTTCAGGTACATGAACATCAGGGGGCGACTGTATTTACGGCAAAGTCTTGAAGAGGAAATGGGATAAGTAAGTTTCTATGAAAATCTAAATGCATCACTTATGTCACAATATTCCTTGACAACTTGCGACGCCAATTGCCTCAGACAATCGTGCTTATGTCAGTACCTCTAATAATATTTTATTATTTACTTGGCCACGGTCAAAAATGTTATAACTCAGCTCTAGAAAATAAATGTAAATGGTCTGACAAATTGTGGATTTGTAATGCACTGATTTTAGAAGTCGACCTCCATAATTCTAAGATATATGAATATATTTGCATGAAATTGATTTACTACAGTTGATTTTCTATTTCGACTATTCGTATTGATAAGAAATTTCGATTCATAATTACCATTATTCTTACATTATTTATCAAATCACCTATCAATAATTTTGCTGCATTTTCCTGATATCTGCACCCATCGTAAACTTGCTTTGCGTGCCGTAATACAAAATTTCTATCTACATATCATACGTGCTTTGATATGCAATGTTATTTTGCGTCCATCATTGCCAAAAAGTGTGCATTAACGACCCCGTATTTATAAACCTTTAGCATTTACGTCTTATTGAGCCAATCTCTTCAAATCCACATTCCGGATTTTATGAATGGTACAAGCACCAAATTTTTGGAAGAGGTTCATTGTGACAGGAATCATCTTTTTAATATAAAAGGAGTGGATTGAATAAATAATCGATCAATCGATTTTATTCAGCTATTCATTCACTCTTGCATGTTAACGTCATTAGGCCAACCAAATACTTTCACTAAGGACCAAACCAACCGGAATATTCTTTTTTTTCAATTCAACTTTCTTTCACCAGCGAATGTCATTTTACTTTCTATAGGTTTATCGGTTCCAAAGTTTATTGATGAATAGGAAAGTAGCGATTGTGTCCAGTTCACATCATGCTATCATTACAAGACACACTTACTTTCTCCATTTCGAATTTTGTTCAAAATTTTATGAAATGTTTTTTTCACTAATTTCACGAATTGTCAAATCCCGGTAAAAGTCAGGATGGCAAATAATGAGCTGACACATTGCCCAAAGTTAACATTTATTTAAGACACGAGAAATAGTAAGTTTTATTTTCTCCCAGCACACAGTCCAAGTTTTTGTACTTTCTCCATTTTCTATGAATGCGAAACTAGTCCAAACTTTCACCATTTCCTGTCTGTGATTGAAATTGTGTCTAGGATGTCCTATTTGACGACGAGGGAGCACTAAACACATATAGGTCGGGAAAAGCATGTAATGCTCATCCCTTTTAACTATCAGCCCTGTCCAATGTCTTCTCCCCCAAAAGACTTGGTGACCTAAATAATCCGGTTCCAAGGAACTTTATGACGCTGACGATATTGCAGAATAAAATTTCTGATGAAGAAGATCACAGGCTAGTCATAGATCCCTAAACAAATTACAGGTAACTTACAATCAAACAAATAATCCAAATTCGAAGACCAAATATCACTTTGCGGTTAAAAGTTGTGGGCTCCCGTTTAGTTTGTTTCTTGTCATTGTTGCCCAACTAATAATCCGTCCAGCACATTGTTTACCACATTTGGTCAAGAAATTCTTGCCAAGTCTATCATGACGAGAAGACTCCCAGGATTTTGAACGTAAACCAAGATCGAACCCAAGATCTGACAGACTTTCTCTGTGTCCTTACCGAAACCCTGCTCTTTTATGGGCAATGACATAGGATTCTGTGATATATACCAGCAGTATAGACTCCCAGGATTTTGAACGTAAACCAAGATCGAACCCAAGATCTGACAGACTTTCTCTGTGTCCTTACCGAAACCCTGCTCTTTTATGGGCAATGACATAGGATTCTGTGACATGTACCAACAGTAGAATGATACGACTTGAATGCGTTCTCCAGAGAAAAAAAGGATGCCATAAAGAAACTGCCTAATCTAAGTTGTTACCTTGGTTTATTGCCTGGTTTGTTTGTTTGTATTGTGGTTTTTACGTTAGATTGTGACCATATTCGTAATATTAAGTACATTCTCTTCGCCAAGACAAACATGGCTTTATGCGTTTTATGTATTTGGACTTTACTTTACGGCAGATTTGTGTAGGTGGACCATATTCCGGACGTCCTTTTCACGCCTAACGACACCATATTGTTTGCAGCATGCTGTCCATTGCCACTGGAATTGGTGTCAAACTATTGACCCATACCGCGTGGCTTTAGATGCAAATTCCCATATCGTGCAGAATTGCTCCGGTCGACCATTAATCTTAAAAAGGTTGACCATTCGTTATTTTTATTGGGTTTTATTGCCATTGAATAGACTCTTTTTCAAAAAACAATGACACCGTTTCCTCTTTAACAGGTCGACTAGTTCTGAACTCAACCAGGACCAAAGGTCGTTTTACAATGGTTTATTCACAGTGGGAGATTGAACAGGAAAACTTGGAACGTTTGCTAGACATGCATATTATGGTAGCAAGCGTCTAGGGAGAGGATGCCATGAAATATTCAGAGGTTGGATGGAATAGTTAACCCTTAAATGGGAGGAATACCGAGTGCCGACCTATTATCCAAACTTCAACTTGTTTCGGAGGTAGAGAACAGAATTGTTGTCAATTCCATGTCGCGAGTCGTGTTTGTGCAATATCTGAGGGTGCTTGGTGCTAAATAATTCAATTAAAGGTACATTATATCCGGGAACGACCCGGTTTTCGGAAAATTGCAATACATATTGTAGGCACCCAGCATAAA
>JAAXNX010000770.1:0-23298 GCA_036491905.1 Folsomia manolachei | reverse complement strand
GAAGGATGAAGGAAATGAGGGCAGCTGTGATTTTATGTGACAACTGCAAAGTCACCGAGGACATATTATTAAGAAATTTCCTATTTTGGTTTTTTTTACTATATTTAAAGTCACAGTCTGGTGAGTACTAAGAGAAATAACTTTTCTTTCGTATAATTCGGAACCAAAAAGAAGATGGTTTAAATCGGTATTCCAACAATAGAAATATCAAGCCCCCAAAATTAAAAATGTTTGTCAAACTGGGTGGTTTGCTTTGGTGTGGTTTTAAATTTGACATTTTCTAAAATATGGAAGTATCCATTTCCCAACTGAGGGAAAACCTCAAAGTAGCCGACATCAACTAAACAATCCAGTAACATTCAAAATAAAATGAGGGTGACATTTGAATTTGAAGGTAAGTCAAAAAGGGATAAAAAAAGAACCGGCTTAAAAATCTGATGTCAGTTTCCCATCTTTTGTTTAACCGTTGTTTTACCTATTCTAACTGGATATGGATCGTTCTTACTGACTGCTTCCTTTTTGTGGGTAATCATAAATATTTCGAGGTTTCGTCCTTGTCCTGTTTCATCTCATATCTTGAGACTAAAGAGACGTGACTTTTCCAAGTGAATGGGCACAAGAAAAAATTCCTCATTCCGGAAATTATTTGAGATTCCTTCTCATCTCATGGCATCCTATCTTTTCCCATCCGCGACCATCGGTCGCATCTCAGTTTCTTAGCTATTCAACCATTGCATCGCAGTCAAAATGCCTTTCTTCACCAAAGTTGTAGTGAGTACTCCGTAATTCATGAGCCGTAAATCATTTTGTCTTTGGTCGGTCTGAGCTGAAAGTTGTCGTCAACTTTACAAAAGTTTCCTCGTTATCCCTTCCCATACGTTGGCTTCAGTCAGATAGTGCAGGACGGGCAATTTTCTGTTCTCGTCAAGATTCTGGAGATGAACGGTTGAATGTCAACGAAATAAGGATAAGACAGATCCAGCCAAAGACGAGCGAAAGTTGGGATGACTTTAACCTAAAAGGCTGGTTTTTTATGTAAGCGGAGTAGAACTAACCAACCGAATTAATTGCTTATACATTTTTAAAATTTGAGGAAAACTGTGCGACATTGGAAGATTGTAGGTAACTTCTCAATTAGGTGTCTGAGCTGAAAAATCAAAGAAGGCTTTCCCAGGATGTGCAATCAAGCTCAATATTGGATGTAACAGGACTGGAGCCTTGCTAGATCTGGTTCATTCTTCCGAGTAAACAGTAATGGGATAGGAACTACGACTAATGGCTTGGGATTGATTGGATAGCAGTCTCGGACTTTCTTTAGAGAAACTGCATCTTTTTTTACCCAAAAAGTATTGATTTCATGTCACAGTGCTATCTGGAGCTTTATCCCAACCAAAGTTTGAAACATTGTATTTTTTTGAAGGATCATGATGAAAGTAAGATAACAATGACAAGGTCTTAAAAACGAATTTCGGACATTAGACAAATGTTTTGGTTAGCATTTTTTGTCAAAGAAAACAAATTATCAGACTAAGAGTTGGGTTTCAATGGCACAGTTTCATTTTTCAATAGAATAAAAAAACATTTAAAGATGCATGGAAAGCTTTATTTTCCAAACAATTTTCTAGACACTTTATGTACCACACTAAAATATGTTTTGAAATGCAAATATTGGAAAAGTTCCATGAACGAGTTAGGAAACTTGATTTTCACTTAATGACTTCGATCTTGGTAGAGCCCTCTTCTTCTTGTCTTTTCTTTTTTATGGCTGGATTTTGATGAAGCTTTGTCTTTTTTTAGGTTTTTTAACTCGTTTCTTAACTCCATTCATTTCTTGTAAATCCTGCTTACTCTTTGTTTCCTCAGACATTTCGGCCTTATCTTCATTTACACCATTATCTTTAGAATTGTCACCTACGCCCCCTTTGCTTCTGCTTTCCCCAATATATGGTTCCGAAGGAACAAGGAATTCCTCAAAGTCATCCAAATCCATTTCTTGTTTTCTAGCCCTTCTCGCCATTTGAATATACTGTTTCGCCCGGCGACGTGTCCTATCCAACTCCGTTTCCTTTTCGAAAATTTGTCTCTGCGTACAATAACTGTGGAAGTCTGTCGTGCTGTGTTCTGGACTGGGCATTGTTACCGAGATTTCGGGCAACTGTGAAAAAAATAAGTTGCTAAAATAATTTTCACAACTAATTCATTTTAATTATTGAGCAACTTACCTCTTCTTTCTTTAGTCTGTCAAAAGACGGAAAGATAAAATCAAATATGGCATTTATCCAGTTATGAATCCGAAAAAAACAAGCAGCAAAGCCTAACCAGGCTCGTCTTCCAAGACTAGGTCCATCTCCTATAAATTGACCCACTTCCTTAGCCGCTCTTGAGTCCACTTTATATTTGAAATTCTGCAAATCCTTATCCTTCGGTGGGGGTGGCTCGTACCCAAAAACATAAGCCAAATACCCCGATGTTCTCGGAGCAGATGCTAATTTCTCCTGCACAAACTTCGGATCCCATTTCTCACCATCTTCAATTTTTGTCAGGGGTTGAATAGGTCCACAAATTTTTTTCCTCTTTCGATCCGTATACTCCACCAGAGCTGGGGGTGCGCCTAGTGGTCGTTTAAGAGTTAAAAAAACAAGCAGCAAAGCCTAACCAGGCTCGTCTTCCAAGACTAGGTCCATCTCCTATAAATTGACCCACTTCCTTAGCCGCTCTTGAGTCCACTTTATATTTAAAGTTCTGCAAATCCTTATCCTTCGGTGGGGGTGGCTCATACCCAAAGACATAAGCCAAATACCCCGATGTTCTCGGAGCAGATGCTAGTTTCTCCTGCACAAACTTCGGATCCCATTTCTCACCATCTTCAATTTTTGTCAGGGGTTGGATAGGTCCACAAATTTTTTTCCTCTTTCGATCCGTATACTCCACCAGAGCTGGGGGTGCGCCTAGTGGTCGTTTAAGAGTAAGTGCCCTCCTAGCCTCTCTTAATTCATTAAACGGTTTAAAAAGCTCCGTAGCTTCGTACTCCACCTTGTCCCGAAGTCTTCCTTCCGTCAACTTTGTCAACCAGGTAAGTCGATCTCTCCGATTTCGGAGACAAATATATTCTCCATACATATTATTGAAGTCATCCTCTATAAATTTTTGGTGAATATCCAAATTCAGTGAGACATGGATTGGAGATCCTCGACAATACTTGACCCTTCGGAAGACAAGACTCTTTGCTTCGTAATCCGTTCCAGTTCCTGGCTTTCGCCCTTCTTTTCCCAAGGATTTTCGGAGTTGTGCCCCAATCTTGGTGGAATCCAGGGAGGGATGTTTCTTAGCTTTTCTTAGCAGGAGAGAGTGGAGGGTCACGAGACGAAGCTTTTTCGGGATTCGGGCATTGATTTTGTTGTCAATAAGGTCATCTGGACTAAGCTTGATTCGAGGGAACATTGAGTGGCAGATATTTTCGAAAAGATCGGTCTTAGAGTTGAGAAGTTGGTTGGAGAATCCGAATACCGAAGGAGCCGTAAGCCCAGGCGAATTCGTAGGTGAGATTCCCAACACAGTAAGAAAGTTCGTTGATTATTTTCATTTTTGAAATCCCATGAATCTCTCGGACCAAGTCGTACATGTGAAGTTTATGACTGCCGATTAAGTGCTGGTGGTCGGGGTCTTGAAAGGCGTAGATGTGGACGAAAAAATCGTTTCGCTCGTCCATTCTGAATTCTGAGAGCTGTTTGCAATAACACGAGTAATTATAATATCTTACTTTGACGCTAATTTGGCCAAATTACCTCAATAAACAAATGAATAGAGTGATCAATCCGAACTTTCTCCAAGTCATATGAATAAACGGGATCAGAACATTTAATTGTGTCTTGACATTCCAGCTCTACATAGACACAGAAGGGTGAGCCTTTGAGGAAATCTGGAAAATTGATTTAATTACTCATTAGCAATTTTGGTAACATGATTCAAGTGACATTTAACGTACGATGTTGGGATAAAACCAAATTTTTAATGTCCAGCGCATGAAAGAATAAGACACCATGAGGTGGAATCCTAACGCGGAGATTCCCTGTCCACATATTTATGCTCTGTAAATTCTGCATTCAGTTTTTCTAATAATTCTGCCAAAATTTTCATATCCCTCGCATGTTCAGGATATGGTCGATGAAGTGGATTGTCTCCAGGTTTGGGTTCTAGCTGCATTCGATCAGGAAGTAGAAGTTCGACATCTTCTATCCGTCGAATGTGATATCCATGAAATTTCCCCATGATTGCGAGTATGCTGGGAAGAAGCCACTTGATGAAAATTATACAAATGAATTTATGTCCAAAAGAAGATAAAATTAGGACATGATTCAGATTCTGGGTATTTCTAAAAGTTTGGATTTCCAAATCTCAGTCAGATTCTATCTACAAGTTTCAATTTAGTTTTGGATCATAGTCGTTGATAAGGTAATGAATGAATGGATGAAGGGCATGAGATGACTTCCAAATTGGCAATTGTGCCTTCACGTCCCTATCCAGAAAATGTAAAACTATTGTAAGTTCATGATCATGCAGCTGCCATCCAAACTGCAAACGCCGTTATTAGGTTAACTTGATTAACCCTAATGAACAAATGACCACTTAACTGGGTAAAGCAGTTTTTGTCCAAACTCTTATCCCTCACAGTGGGTTGTACACTCATGACATGTATGACATACATTCATGACATGACACTTAAATTTCTATGCTTTTTTTGTATGTATGGATTTTGTATGACGAGATCTGAAATGAGTTTATAATGGAATCTCTCAATTTCACAGTGTGACATCCTTCTGCCTGGCTAGTTACGTTAATTTATTTAACTCAATCAAACTCGTATCTCAATGAACAATGTCAATGGACAATACCTCGTTTTCTCTATTGGATCTTGTCTCGTAATCTCGATCTAAATGGAGATTGGTAGTAAATCTAAATAGAAATGAACTTGGAATCCTTTGTTATCGTTAGAATTTAGTAGTAATCAATTGGCTGGATAGTTAGTAGTTATCATTTGTGAATTCAAATAAAAATTAAAGTAAACCATGAAGCGAGTAAGAATAGAACGAAAAACGGTAGATTTGTTACTTTTCCCTGCTTGACATGATTTACATTCACAATAGATTATGCAAGATGTGTAGAAGTCACTTGGATTGGCCCATTTAAAATACCGATTATTCTATTGTCATCCATTGTAAATGTCACCCGAAACACGCATACATTCATTTATTCATTCCTTGTATGTACTCGAGTACATGTGACATGTATTGAACAAATAAAAGTGGTTTTTATAATTCTGTCACTGTCACCGTGAGTTATATTTTAATCTGTCACCCGGCTTGGATTATGTAGACGACTTTCCATTGTATAAAAGGTCGAGCCTCGTACTCGCATCAAATACAAATCATTTTCAATTTGGCGTGATCTGAGCCCATTGTTGCATCCAGTTGCATAAATAAAGAATAACGTATGTCACTTGAAATTCAAAACAATCCTTAAAAATAAGAGAATGAATAAAATAAAGTCAAATTAGAACGCGACATTGTTGAATTTTAGGAAATTTCATTCATATCAAAGATCCACAACTACCACACTTGTATGTTTAAAAAAAATTTCATTGTAATTTTGAGAACAACAGAACAAGAACGGAAGGAACTTTCCCGATAACCCTCTCTAATATCTCTACTTTACCATCCGCCACCCGTTGTTCCTTTCTTTTTCTCTCAATTCCTCCTATTCCTCCATTATTGGAACTTTCCCTACAAAAATGTCGATTATTGCCCAACATCCCTCATTCTTTAGACTTTCACCCCATTCATTGACTTCATTTTGGTAATGTCACTTACTCAACTCACTCCCTAGCTCAAATAAATTCAACACAATCAAAATTCTGGATCCCGTTAATATTACAAAATGCTCGTATACGATATGATTCTGCCACTGATGATGATGATGCATCATAGGCAATGGTTGATGAATGTCAATGTCATTTTTTCACTGTCACTTTCTGCCATTTTCATTGACATTGCTGCAGACTCATGTCAACCCGACCAGACCAAAGAATTCGATGCAACCCTCTAATAACCAAACTCCCCAACTGCACCAAAAAAAGTTAGTACAATGCAACCAGGGACGCGATCTTTTTTGCTCTTGTCCTTCGTGTCAATCCTTTTATTTATTAACCAAGATTCGTATTCAATTCATTCCATAGAAAAGGGTCGCTGAATGAAGTTGTCCCAAAATAATATTCATTCCAAACATATTATAAATCTTGTCAACCCACTCCCAACTCAGCTCACAATATTTTACAACATTTTTTAACGTTTCCTCTCCAGCAGGACAATGAATGCAATATTTTTACGAAAGGGTAAAAAGAATAAGTGCGTGATGTGATGGATGCATCACTCTAGCCGCAAGCTTACACAATTAAGGCTGAAGTTGGAGTTGAGCCCACCACTTATATTACGCCTTTTTATCACATTTCATAATTTGGGTGGATGCCATCCACTGGATGGATAAGGGAAGGGTGCCTGGATGGATGGATAAGGTGGGATGTCAGATGTTCAAAAAAAATTTGTATTGTAAAAATATGTAATTGGAGGAAACGCCCGGAGTCTCTTAAGTTTAGACTGAAATACCCAAAATAGGGAAAGATGATTTTTGAAGGAATTTTTGATATTCAATGGATGAGTGAACGAGGTGTGTCGGTTTTAGAGTAAGGATAATTGGTAATTGTGGTTAAGAGCCCTTCTGCTCTGCTCTTAAATAGGCATTCAAGCCCCATTCATCCCTAATTATTGCACTACATTAAATCTCCAAAGAACACAAGTGTGAGTGAGGGAAATAATGGTGACAGACGGGAAATAAAATAAGGAGAAGCCAGCATAAAAGGAAATATTGGGGTAGAAAGTTGATAAAAGAAAAGCTAAAATTCTGAAAATACCGGAATTCCTGGGGTGCAGAAGCCAATATTGTTTCCTTTGAGTTTAAGGGGTGCATCCGATCCTATGAAAAAATATGAAGGAGCAATAATGAATAGTTGAATAGCTTTATGGGGGTTTCCCGAATTTGTACATTTTAAACAAAGTTGTCTATGAATCCAGACAATTCATCGGCAGGATGGTGTCTCAAGTTTGAGGTGAAATGCAAAAATCGTTGACTTTTCCTGGACAAAGGAAAATATTAGTTTCGTACATAAAAGGGAATTTTTCTCCAATTATAAAAGTCCTTCTAGTCCTTAAAACTTTCTGCCTGTGGTGCAGGAAATGTGGGTCTCAGAATAAGTTAATGATTCTTCATATCTGACCAATGCAAAGTTATAAGTGCAATACGAAGTCTACTTATTCTCTGGTAATAAAATAACTACTATTTCCACTCCATAATCCATCTACTCTCCTGGAACTGAACTCCTGCCAGGCGACCACGGGACGATATCCAATAAAGAAAAATATCATAAAGTTAAAATACTTTGGGTTTGGGTAGTGCGTAAAGTTATCGGACACTTGCTGCGTGAAAAATAAATGGATTGTGAGATGGAACGGCTTTGTATGGAGTTGTATTAGATTGGATTCTTATTGAATATGACTCTCTCGGAAAGTGTTGAAAGTAGTAAATTGCCTGGACTTGGTTACTTTCGTATTTGATGAGCCACTTCAATTTTTTGTGTTTGATGGAAAATCGTCATTTGATACAGAGAGAAGTAATAACCGGTACAATTTGTAATGATTGAAAGTTCTTGTACAAAGAGACACTGCAAATGGTAAATAAAGCGTTAGATTCGATAAGACAAATTCGAAAGAATTCAAGTTTAAATCTGTCTCAATTCCTCAATTAGCCACGGATTTAACTCCTCAACAATGATTGGAATGTAATTGTTGGTATTTAAATTGTTTTGTGTTGACCACTGCTGTCACTTCCCAACTTGTAACACAACCTGTCAACCTGCTGAAGTCACATGGACGAGGTTACACCCATCTCCATTCATTTCGTATTATACAAACGGAATTTTGTCATCTTATATTGTCATTCTTCCACATTAGGTCTGCTCTTCTTTGGTCATCTTCCTTCATTCTTGTGTCAATTTATTTACATTTCTTCAAGTCATTCTTTTCTTTCTAAACTTCTGAATGAAATGAAGACAAAGGTAAGTCAATAATCCGTAGAACTCTTTGCTTCACCTGATAATCTAAACCTTTTTAAAATCGACCCTGAGAAGGTTTTATAAGATTCAAGGCTTCTACTTCTCGTCATAGTAGTCCAAATTCAGACCTATTATTTTTTGAATTTGTCTCTATTCAAGCAAATGTACAGATAGTCGTGACGACTTCCACATACCGTAGTCCTGTCACTTTTGAACTCGGAATTCAAATCGAATAACAACACAATGCCAAGAAAGGTAAATATTTTGGACCATCCTCATTCTCTGGGTAGGAAACAAAAGAAAAGTAAAACGTAACAATTTAACCTCACTCAGCTATGCGGTGTTTGGACATTTTGCCGTCAATACAAAATGCAAAAGTTGCAGGTACAGTAGCAACTAAGGCCATGGACATGAATGACAGGAATTGAGGAGGAATGTTTTGTTTTGGAAGAAACAAGAAGGATTGATTGACAGAAGGTTGAAAGAGTTGAAATTGGATTGTCGTCGCCACAGTTGAATGTTTGAAGAAGGTTTCGAGATAAAAGTAAATATCTGTAATGTGGAGAAAAAGGAAACTTTAAATTGTTAAATTGGTCAGACAAAGCAATTTAAAGGACGATTATTGTTTGATGCTCTTGTTTCTATTGTACAGGTAGCTGAAATGACATGGTCTCTTCTGTTTGAGGAAGCGTCAGGTTCAAAAAATTCCGTTGAAATGCAGAATTAACCTTGCTCTTTGTGTCTGTTTCGCACTTGGTGTCATTTATTTGTGATAATTCGCATCAAATTGCAGGACATTAAGTATAGACCTGGTCGAAATCTTGATAAATCTAAAAATGGCACAGTTCTTATTTTTTCCGTTTTGGGATCGTAGTACAAGATTTAACAGCCTTAACCATTTATAAAGAGTGAAAGTCAACTGAAATTAACCAGTCAAAGGTCAAACGACACAACTATTGTCATTTCAAGCACTCTTGAATTCCAGCCTTGAATATCTACCACGTGACAGTGGCAATAGCATTAACAGATTATAAGAGTATTTTCATCATATTATTTCGACACATGTAGGTATTTCATGGCCCTTTATAGTAATAATCAGAATCCGACACAATTTTCTCGGCGAAATCCTTCACTATTATAAGAGTAATTGACAGGCTAGGTTGACTTTTCTCTCATCATTGCCTGACTTCATCTTATCTTTAGTCCATAATCAGCAATAAGTCACCACGTCATTGAACTAATGAGTCAAAAATCTAGACAGCCAAAATGTCCAAAAGCTGAAAGATTGACAAAATCTGTACGTTTCCTAACGTACTTACCTAGCGTCACCACCGTGGATAATGATTCTAGACTCGATAAAATGTATCATTTGTCAATCCGGGATTTGTGACCAGTCTAACACATGAAATGCCAAAGTGCATGGTGTCCACTTTGCTATCTTGACGGATGAACCACCAAAGTCAATTTTTCTCGACAAATCTGTGCCACAAAATTAATGAGAAGCACAATAAATGACTCCAAAAGTATTTTCTGTCGGCAGTGCGTCTTAGTTAAAAACCGTGTTACCAGACTGAACCAGAAACATTTTACTTCATTTCAATCATAACTCCAGAAATCGAACCAATTTTCTCCTGTCTATCAATCCAGAGAAATAAGACACAAAATAAAAACTCATCTCGCCTCATCTCTTCCAAGATTTGTTTTGGATTGACCCAGCATGAATTTGAAGGCAAATCTTAGTTTTCCAGTAAGTCACACACTTTCCTAAAAAATGAGTAGTAGCTTAAACCCAAGATTGTACGACTTGTACGTTACCCACCGCTGTGAATGTAGCCTGCTGAGACAGTTCTCACCTTTTTGAGAAAACTCATGGGAAGCTTGTTCAATTCCAAGGAAAGAAACAATTTACCATCATCTTGGTCGTAAAATCATAAAGTTACCTCGTAAAACTTTTCTCGCACTTGTTGTGCCTTTCTTGACTGTGCGTGTGACTGATGAATCCGACGGATGCGACGGATTCCAATTTTCAATTGTGTCGAAAATGGGAAGATGCTCAATAAACAAGAAACGATTCATCCCAAAGAATTCAAAACATGATGAGTATTCGATGATGGGAGACTTTTCAGAGTACAACAGACCAAACCTTATACCAAGTTTGACCAGTCAGTGGATTACTTATTGGCCTATGCCGTAAAGAAGAAAAGAAGGATAACCCTGAGCAAGGTCCAATTGCCGTTGAACAGAGCAAATGGTGAGAAACACGATTTAATTTCGAATTTGGGTATCTATTCAAGTTAAGGGTCTCCTCCACTCCAAATGTAAAATGACAAGTTTTATGGCCCAAACAAATAAGTGACCGAGAGGAACGTATGGGAAAAGTTTTTGTACATGGCTCATGCTGCGAAAGTTTTGCCTTACAGATTTATTCAGATCATATCCCTAATAAAGGATTGTGACCCCAAGACTCTGTAGACACAAAAAAATCCTTGCAAAAAGTGATGGTCCCCATTGTAACAAAGGATATTGAAGTTTAACCGTGCAAAATTGCGAAATTCCCGTCCAAAAAATGTTAGAAAAACTTTATCTTTCCAAACTGCGAATATAATCCAAGTTATCCTTCCCCTCCATATTTTCTTATTACCTCCACAATGTGGATTCCACACCCATAATCCATATATTGATATGACTATACTATGAAACTTGATCTAGAACTTGCAACCTGCTGCGTTCCATTACGAAATGTTTGAAGGGTTTAGTTCCCTATTTTAAGTTGGACCCTTGAAGATAAAACGTAGTGAGGATTCATCACCTTATAAATTATCTGGGTCTCACCCACCCGTAAATCATTTACCGTCAGCTTGTTCTAAAGTTGAAGTGAACAGTTTATCTCCATTCAACCACTTTATGGGCTCCCTTTGCCTGAAAATGGACATTGTTCTTCTCCAAGAAGTTTGAAGTTTCTGAAATAAACTTGGCTGGACATAAACTAAAGTAAATCATGGCCCTCTCCCTCATAATAGGGTGAGACTTAAAGTCTTCCACTTTACAGGCCTCTCAGTCAATGATGTATTGGTTGGATAATACAACAAAGGATTTTGTTTTGTTCTGGGATTGTTTTACAACTTGAACTAAGGTTGTATTTATTATTTGAAATGGTAATTTGAGAATAAATTACCAATTTTTCAGAGTCAAATGTTTATATGACAGGGTGTGGTTGAGGAAGAGTATGGATGGATGATGGGAAGTAAAAGTCGGACTTATTATTATGGCTATAAACGAGGCTGATGATTTTACTACGGGTATTGTCAACGGGATGATGATTATTAATTTGGGGGTTTACTGGAGTTTGCACAATAAAATTTCGAGATCCTGGGAAAGTTTTGGGTGGTCTGTCGATCGCAGAATGAGAAGAATTTTTGCCAATTTCTGTAAATTTTTTGGATTTATGGCGAAATTCCATGCAAAAAAGGACGCTCCGAAAACAAAGAGCTAATTTCTCACAATACCCGGTGCAACCGTAAAATTTAATCTTTTGGCCAACTGATCGATCGTCAGGGTCAGACGTCAACATCGTCATTCTAAATTTTTTTCGGCTGTGAATTTTATTCTTTGCGAATATTGCGTATTAAAATTTGCGAATTTGTAATTGTTTCGCTTGTGGTGGCGTTGGCGTTGATGAAAACGCAGAATGCACCGGCGGAAACAAGTTTTTCAGTATGGCACTGCCCGAAGCAGGCTTACGTTTCGAAAAGGTAAGAGTTTTACTTACTATCACTCACATTCGGAGATCATATTATCAGTGAATTATTTAATTAATCGTCTTTATCTCTTTCAGGTGGTGTTGATGTCCAAACAGTTCGTGTCGAGGAGGAAAGGATGGCGAGAGATGATCCTCATAATCCTGCTACAGCGACGACAAATCCGACTGCGACGCCGAATTCGGCATCCGTCAGTGCCAGCTGTAGCAATGATACGTATAGGGATAGCTCACCGGTGTCAGATGTAACTGAAATTATCCCACATTTCCACGGTGGAGGCGAATGTCAAGGTCAACACGTCATTGGCGACGACAATTTCAAACGTGAACCAAAATCGGAACCTCTTCTTCGACAATGCATTTCCTGCTTGATCGATAAAACTAAGACGGAGGATGTATTTGAGGATGGACACCTTCGACCAGAGATTGAAATGTTGTTGAGTCATCTTGGTGCTCCGGTAAGAACATATCAAATTTATATGAGATTATTTACACTAGTCATGCAGAACTAACTGACTATAATTGATAATATGCAGATTCGAGGGAATGAGTCCAATACCGGACTCTGTCTTGATTGCATGGAACAGTTGCAACGGTGGCATGCATTTTATACAACACGTCGAAAACACTTGGACCTTAATCCACCTCCACCAGTAAAAGACGAGTATCTTCCTCCTAAGGACGAAAAGGACATCGATTCGATCGAGGGGCCATTTCAAATTGACCGTTATCCTGGAAAAAAGTTAGCAGAATGTGAGCATGAATTTTTAAGTTGAAGAAATCCAAATTACATAAACGATTGGTTAACGAACAATTAATATATTTTCAGTCAAAGACATCTGTGATAAATCCGAATTTCTATACTATGCTGAAAGAGATTGGGATCAACAGGATTTAGAATTTATCTGTTATCAACTGTGTCAGATCCAGTCCTTGTCGTCGCCGGAAGTGAAGGACTTGGAATTATATTTTACGGATAAGAAGAAACTACTGAGGTTGTTTTGCGGCTACTGCATGGATTTTGTACCTGGTATGTGCGAATAACAGGTTATGATAACATTAATGGTTCGGAATAGCATCATTATTTTTTATTATCTGAACTAGGTGGAAAAGAGGGGTTCACCAGTCACATGGCTGAAAATCACAATCAAGATCCGGTCTTTTTTCCATGCGATATTTGCGGTGAATCCTTTCCGAATAAAGAATTCGCTATTGTGGATGACTACTTTACTCACTGGCTTCAACATTTTTATTTCTTCCGGTATGCTAATTAATGTTTAGGTTACAACACAAATTATTCGTTAAGAAGAATTATCGAGTACTAAGTGATACAATTACTATGCAGTTGTGACCTATGTGACATTAGTCTTCCCACAATGTCGATGTTATTGCAACACAACACCGTTTGGCATAAGAAAGTAATCACGAAATATGAACACCAATCTCAACCCAAAGTGATTCCTTGCGAGTCTGAACCATCACTGACTTCCGATTTAGTCAACTCAGAAGTTGGCGATGAAGGTGGTAGTTCCACTAGCCAGTCTTCGGCTGTTCGAAAGACGGTAAAATACAAGAAAAAGAAAACTGGACTGCCCTATGTTGTTTGTCAGATTTGCGGGGAAAGGTATTTTAGTCAGCAATTAATTTACTCTGAAAATTGTAAAGTTGTTTTTATCATATATAAATAGGGTACAACGCGCAGTTGCTTTGTCACATTATATAAAACACAAGAAAGATGGGGAAATCGATGAGCAACAACTTGCCTTCTGTATAAAAGTTGAAAACCTCTCAAAAGAATCTATTAAGGTGGCTGCTTTTTTTTCTGGAACAACCGAAGCCAATTCTGCAAAGAATGTTGCTGAATCAAAAACCACAATCGCGAATCATTTTCAAAAATCGAAAGTTTCACGGGTGCGAAATCAATTGCCGAGATACAAATGTCGATTTTGCCCTCGGAAATTTTTTAGGGCTGATTGGCTTCATCAACACGAAAAATTTGTTCACCTGAACGTCAGAAATTATGATTGCGCCATCTGCTTAAAATCGTATGACGAAACTATTGATTTACTTGTAACGTTTTATTATTGCCTAATTTTATTTTTATTCGGCGAATTTTTACGATGTGCAGATTTATGAACTATTGGACACTGATTGCACATGAGCGTAGCCATATGAATTTGGGCTATCCAATCTATGAATGCACAATGTGCTCGAGAGAATTTTTGAGTGAACTTTCTTTGAATTCTCACAATTGCAAGGGTGCTCCGAAGAAAGTCCAAATCTACAAATGCGAAACTTGTATATAAGATTTTCAAGACTACACGCTCTTACACGGTGAATAAGTTTATGACAATTTTTGCAATTTAATTAACTGGTTTGGTTTGTAAACAATTATTTGACTTTGCTGAATATTGTTTTTTTTCAGAATCATTTGACTAATCATCACACAAATGTTCGGAATTACAAATGCAAAATTTGTGGTTCAAAGTTTCGTCTTTATTCACAATTGAAGAACCACTCAAAACGATGTCGCCAATTACCCGTTGTACAAGTAAATGGACAAGAAATCCCTGCGGGTTTGAATAATACCAACAACAATGAAATTATTGACATTTCGGACTCGAATGATAATACTTATCTTGATATGAATCACGCTTTTGTATCTTCTTCACTACCAGCTCCAGCAGGGCAGTGTAACTACAATGATCCGATGTTAACTTCACCGGCTATTACGATGACCTCGGACGAAGAAGATCCATTCAGTTTAACTGGGCGTTTATGGGAATAAATACTCATGAAGTAGATGACATTTCTACAACCTGAAAATTGTGTGTACCTAACCGTAACTTAATTTTACAGATAGTCAATTGTTTGTTGATACTATTGTTTCCAAATTACGTTAAACTAGTCGCCGAAGTGTATTAATACTACTTATATTTAAAGTAAATATCTATTTTATTGTAATTTGAACTAAAAATATTTAGATTGCTACGTTTAGTTTTAAAAAATGTAAACAATTTAAGTAATGCAGCGTTAGAGTAGAAAACAGTAAATATCCTAAAAATTGTCTCTATAAAACATTGATCACATTGAACCATCACGTTATTTCATATCCTTCCCATTCAAACTTTTTTTGTGATTTTGCTCAAATTCGATTCTATAATAAGTTTCCTTTTTTGTTACATTCAATCATCGCTACTCTCGCAAAGTTCTGTTTTCTGTCCCTTTTTGGCATTAGCAACGATTCATTGTGCAATAATAATTGTGGGCTGACCAGGTCACTTGCCTGGCTTAGCTTTCCTTTATGCCATGTATTCAATATGCATATGCGCGTGTGCATTTTTTATAATAACACTGCATCCAGTTTTTTACCGATCACCATTCAGTGTATGACGTAGAATATTATATAATTGCGTTTATAGAATAGACAGATAAAGCAGAATTGTTGCAGTTAACCTTTCTCACTAAATTCGTGGAGTCGGATTCACGGTACTGTGGCTATGCTGTAATTTCCAACCTTTTTTATGCACATGTATACCATTGGTGATTAAAGCAAGCTGTTGGCTAATATTATAAGGATTCATAAAGGTAGTTTTTAGAACGGATCGGCACTTTTCACAAAAATCTATTTTGAGCCTTTCATCCAATTTCAGGGTATGGTCCATTATTTCGGGCACCCGACATTATGTGCAAACAAAAGACAGTCATTGCAGTTGGATCCTTTCCGGAATCATGTTAAACAAGGGTGTTTAAGTAAAAATCGTATATTTTACAAAAGACTGGCTGGGAGGTGGTAGCTGGATAAAAAACGACAAATCGTTTTATTCTCATGTTTCAACCTCCCTTAAAAAACGAATATAACAAGAATATAACAAGAATCTTCACACCTGCTTTAAAAATTGTTGTTCATTTCAATAATTTGTCACAAACCGATTTAAACAAATTGAATACATTTTATATAGCGTGTTTCAATGTATGAGATATTTCATAATCTTTATTATATAATCTTATTCCAAAAATAAACCGATTTCTTGTGCAAGATTCATTTACCGGAGTCAAAAGGCAATTAAAGGTTCTCAGCGGTAGGCCATAACTTCAACTCTTCCTCACTCACTGGAGACCAATTCGAATTTTAAATTAAGAATCCAACTCCCAATAACACTGCATACATCCTGGTTTACCAACCATGTCCTTTAAGAGCTCAATCCCCATCATCCTCAGATGATGGATGGATTGCTCCCTTGATGTTGAAATATGTGTCGGACTTGTATTATCGAAAAGATCCTCGATAATACTGTAATCACACACGTTGAAGTTCAATTTGAACCGGAATTAAGTATTACAGCCTTCTAGGAAATATATATGTCCAATTAAATCCTCTGTTCAATCCTGCTGTTACAATTTCCCATTGTCCATATTCAACTGGGATACGGAGACATCAATAATAAGGACATTACAAA
The DNA here is from genome assembly GCA_036491905.1 of Folsomia manolachei. Taxonomy (NCBI): domain Eukaryota; kingdom Metazoa; phylum Arthropoda; class Collembola; order Entomobryomorpha; family Isotomidae; genus Folsomia; species Folsomia manolachei. The sequence continues at coordinate 6,920 of JAAXNX010000770.1, read as the reverse complement.
AGTAGGGAACAATGGGATGGGTGGGATTATCGGGAATTGCCAGTGGGTGAAAATTGATGTGAAATTGTCAAGGGGAATATATACATGATGGCTCTTCTTCCTTGTAGGAGTGGTTCAAATGAGATGGATCTATCCCGATCGGGCGGACATCATCTCGGAGGATATCAATCATTCGAAATGAAATTGTATTGTGACTCAAATATAAACTCAATTGTTTTACTACTTGGTTAGGGAACTCCTATTCATCAAGATCAAGTATGGAATCACTCCGCCATTTAATTCTTTGGGAAGACAAAAAAACTAATTTCTGTTTCTCCACCCAATTCTTATTCCAGCAATTAATTTGTATTTCAGTCCAAACGCGAGTAAATTACCTGGCGAATGATGCATAATCATGTTTGTTTGCGTGAGTCACATTTTTCAAGAGATTTCTTAAAATCATTAGTCATTCACATGAGCAGTTGTAAATATGCATAATGCCACAAATCCAAATTTATTTTGCTAATATGACTTATCATCTTTTCTCTTTGTTTCATTGCTTAAGATTTTTAAGACTCTTGTTAGTCGCTCCACGCAGCTTGATAATTCCTTGCATATCATTTAGTACACCATTCTCATCAGTAATCGATTAAAGGCTCATTTGTATTTCAAACTCAGTACTTGAAGTTATTGATTGTTTAGCTGGATTCTGACTGGGATTAAAATAAATAGTGATGCCACCAAAGGGCATGAAAAAGAGATGATGGCCAACGTTAGCCAATAGTGGAGAGAGAGATGGATACAATTATTTAATAATTTTCAATCGACAGATCGTGCGCTATCATTGTAATCATCGTCGCTCCCTCGCTGAGGGAGACAATTAAGGTCGTGATTTACATTTCCAAAATAAAACACAGAATTGAAAAGACTCTTTGTTTTCTTCTCCGATAACAACAACACATTTTCTGACAGGACCGTGTGGGATATGGAGTTGTAATAATATGAAGTGCATAAATTTTATTATCGGACAATAAGAAACATAATTTTTTGTAGATCCCAAAACGCTGATAACAAGACATAAAAATTTGTTTGGTACAAAAGTAATTATTTCTTATATGTAAACTTGACCAGAATTGAGTCACTCCCGTTTTCCTACAAGTTATAATAAAGGAGCGGTGCGAAGAAAACAAGTTTTATTTTCATTCGCATTTCGTATTCCTCCAGCAATTCATGACACGACAGTTTGATAACTCATGATAAATTCCAAATTATAATTTGTTGTGTCCAGCGCATCTTGTCTGTAATAATGTGCGTTACCGAAAATCAGTTAGTTTCCAATAACTCATTGAATGGGATGAAAAGATGCACGTGCCCGTAATTGAATTTCCCTTGGGCATATTCTTTTTTGTTGCAGAATTGGTGTGGCCCATTCCATTGTTTTAGCTGTCCACCACATTAACATTTGTCAGATGAAGATGATGAGGCTTTTTCTCTCACATCCCGCTAACTATAGCCATCCTTGGACATTCATGAAATACTTCAAATTATGCTGCATTTGAAATTTTACGCAGTTTAAAAGTTGTCGGCCACATTTTTTCGAGATCATCTTTATCTCCTTGTCTAACAACGAAAAAATTTTGAAGTTGAAACACGGAGTAATCATCATTAGGAGGGCATAGTCAGTGAATTTGGTTGTTAATATTTGGTCGAATTAACTGACAAGTTAAACAAGGCGTACAAGCCAACTAGTTCAGGCTGTGTACACACATATATGTAGTGACATTAAAAAAAATAAGATAAATGATAAATTATCCTCCAGGATCCTGGCATTAGCGAAATTCTAAGACAAACTCGAGTCTGGCGTGCATGGCTTTGTTTTTGTGTTTGTTGTGATAAAGAAATTCAGCTCAGTCCAAAAAAACTGAATTTTAACTTCCTTGAAGTCTTCTCACTCCCACTACGATCAAGATTCATTCAGCCAGCCATTCATTGTTTTGTTTTGTTATGCAATGCTCACACAAAACATGTTTGTAACGTGATACAATGCAAAATGGTTGCACGTCCGAGAATCCCAGGTTTTTTTTACATCATCAGAATCTACACAGAAATGAACGGAAGGATGCAAAAGCGAATCACTCATGGAGTAGGAGGCAGCCGAGAGAAAGAAAGAGATGAGTTTTGACAAAAAATTGAAAAATTATCAGAATCCTGGGTGGCCCATGCTTACACAAGTAATTGTTCAAGCTGCTGCTTTGCTTGTGTGACTAGCTAACTCATGGGCATGGGTGGTTTAATGTTTGTTGAATCATGAAATAGTCAAGAATCAAGAATCAACATTAAGTTATAATATTTGAACAAACTTTTTTCTCAGCTCTACCAAGTGTTCTCATAGATTACTTACTATGTAGCTCTTTTTAAATGTGCAATATGGCCCATCTCAAAATGAATTGGATTGATGATACTAATTTGTTGATGTACTGTAGAAAAAATTTCAAGTTAGTCATATTGTATTTCGAATTCTCCAATTTCCTGACTTCTTCGGCATCGGCACATCCTTTTTTAAAAGTGATACACATTACTATCAAAGCAGGATCGTCTTGAAGTGGCCGCTGCACAAAATACTTGTAGGGAATACTTGTAAAATTAAAAAATAAGAAGCCAGCTTCTTGCTTGGATTGTACTGCATTACGTAACAGTGTACTATTGTAGATAATGCTTTCCGAAGTTGCGTGTGTGCAGAGAAGCATTGGATTTTGGATTAAGGCATTATAACCAAAATTGACTGAAGTGGAGTATCTTGTTCCTGTGTCTTAAAGAAGTTAAGACTCTGAACTAAAGAAGGAAATTGGGAAGGAAAGCTCCAAGGGATTTTTTGATACACTTCTTATGAGCCCAAATGAACAAAGTCATCAATCACTGAATGTCTCGGTCTTGTTTTTTTACTGTACTTACTTACTTTGTTTGGCTGTATCTGGCTGGATGTACGTCGCAAGGGTGGAATCAACTCACCCGAAAATCGGGAAGCTTACTAAAAAAGTAGCAACTTAGCCCAGAACCGACTTGACTTTGGACTTGGAGAAGATCATGATCTTGAATGGTTGCTGGCTTGGACTGGACCTTGAATAGAAGAGAAAGCATCGACTTGTCCCAGGACAGGACACAGGACAATGAACGCTTGGATGGATGGATGATGCTTAATGAGTCGAGGTAAAGCTTGGAGCTCCATTATATAATGTGCTGGTCAGCAGTTAAGTTGGCGCATCATAAAAGTAATGCCGGAAATACGAATTTAATGACAATTCCAGTAATTACAAAATCATATGTATTCTTAGACGCCGTTTCTCCCACCCTAAAATAGAGACTGTAGCTGTTTGCAAAAGTACGTAAAACCTTTTTAATTTATTATTGAAACTCCCCACGCGACAGGACTTATGTCACAGTTACAGTCACAGCCATAAAATTACTCACAAGTCATTTATATGCTTACGCACTTTGTTTTCTGGCCAAAATTTGATTTGACCCACGGCGTAAACTTAAACGAGGCTGCGGCTACACTTCATCTTCTCCATACGCAATGTTAAACTTTAAAACTTTAATACAATTTCAACTTCAAGCCAAGCCCCACCGGTTAGGGTCGTTAAGACAATTTGGAAGGCAGGGATGTTGGAGATATTTCATTTGCAAACATTATTTCAAACCCAAGTCTCAGTTGAAGTAATAACTATTTGTCAAAGTTACTTAGGTTTTGGTGAGTTTGTTGTGTTTTGTACTGCGCGATACATGAAATATGGGGACCATTTCCTCGCCTCCTGCTTTCTATTATGCAATTTATTACAGCTTTGTTTTGTAGATGGCCAAGTAATTTGTTTAAAGTCTGAATTAACAAATCGACCAAGGCGTAAGCAAAGATCGTGGAATTGAAATTGCTAATTAATTTTTATTTTATGGATTGCAATGCAAATTCCAAACCCCATCAGATATAAAATCACCGGCAGTTAAACGCACGCTAAGTAAGTAATATATTGAAGTCAAAGGTTTCTTAGTGGAGTTCATGCTGGTCTGTGGCGCAACATTAAAATTTATTCCTGTCAAATAATTGTGGACGCAGCAAAATGTTTAATGGCACTTGGGATCTTGTTGGGCATTCAGCATTGGAATTGGACATATAAATTATTGCATTAACTTTGCCAACCCACTACCCACAAACCATTTATCCTATTTGACTAATAACTGCGGTTAAATAGAAATCCTGGCTGGTCCGTTGTAGGTGCGGTCCAAGATGGATTTTATAACGCAGTAAACTTTCTTGGAATCAAAGACCACATTTGTGCTGTATTGTTGCTTAAAGTTCAAATGCGAGATGGGAGGATTTGTACATTTCTATTAAATGGCGGAATGTAATAAAGTTTCTTTACAGAAATATCTGCCACGTAGCAAGGAAACCCATGATTGGCCAAGCTAGGTAGTACGGAGCTTGATTGCCACAAGTCACCGTTTAAAAAAAAATTAGATTGCCGTTTAAATGGGGAAAATGTCTACTCTATTGAACAATAAAACTGCAGAATTATTACAAAGCTCAAAGAATCTGTAAATGCTATAATTCCACTCCAGTAAGTGTAATTTGGCTATGTTGTAATATATAGTGAACGGAGATTATTGCCAAACATAATCTATCGTCATCAAAGAGTGTGTCAACAAATATAAAATCCCACCCAAGGCAGTGCTTAAACCCCATCCTTCTCTCTTTAAATCTCATGTTTATTTGCACAAATACAATCTAAATCATACATGAATGAGTAAACAAAGACCATGATGAGGCGATAATACTGAACTGGCAGATTCTTTGAGTATTTGTATTCCACAAAACTTTTATAACATCCTCGCCTCACACCTCCCACCATACTTGGAAGATTTCCTATTCTATTATATTCAATTTTTCTGAATAGAGACAAAAACTGCGTCTCTCTTTCTCTTTGATGCATTACATTATATTTATCCCACCCGGGTTTTCTGTACATTTATTCGGTTCGATTGAGTTGTTTGTCATCGGGAAGGACAAACTGTCACAGGCAGAAGTTGGTGGGGTTTATTTTGTGAAGGGAGTGAATTGTCTCACTTTGCTTGCTTTTACTTTACTCATCCTCCCCATTTCCACCACTTCCTTCCTGCCAGGGAAAGGTGGGGACATTCGCAAATTGCGTATTACTAAACGTTATATAACATGCAATTGAGTGTATTACAAATTGGTAGTACCATCAATTACCACGTAACGAATTTACAGCCTAATCTAACTCTTTCTCTTTCTTCTAATCAAACTCAAACTGAAGGCAAGTAAACATGTAACGACGTAACAAAGGGATATGTGCTTATCCAAGCATACAATTTTAAAAGGATGGAGAAAAGATGAGTGTGTGTTTGCCTGCTCCGGCATAAATTTATAGTTTTAGCTGCTCAAACATATTACAGTGCATTGAATATATCTCATCACATAATCAAAATCTACGTAAGTGCTCACTGAATTCATACAAAGACAAAGACATCAGTGCAGCATTATGATGACATCAAAGAGACTGAAAACTTTGCTTGCATTCCCATTACATAACTACAGCATTCGATCCTACATAACTACAACTTTACTCCATACACTGTTCAACTGCAGTTGCATTTGTTCTTCGAAAGTTTCGAGTTTACTCTAGGGACCAAATTATGAAATTATCTCTCGCTGCATCAAATCAGCAACATCAAGTAAATTCATACATTCGAACTCTTCTGTAAGAGAAGAAGCGATTGGAAGGGTTTGCTTGTATGTTTTGTATCAAAGTGTGTGCACAAATCGATCCATCTCCGGATGGGGGTGAGATCAAAATCAAACTGACAACTGACGAGACGAGTGACATAACAACACCAACTTCATCTAGATAAAAATCTCAATAACGCAGAATCTCAGTGATGAATACGGATACAAAAGAAACAGAACGAGCCATCCATACATCTTTTTTCTTTGGTCAACAAAACAACAGGACACAAACTAAACTGCATAACTAACGGTTTCTGTATGAGGGATGACGAAGTATAAAATAAAATAAAAAGCGATGAAATGGCTTCGTAATTGCATAAAACGTCTAATTATCTCACCACAGGAGACCACTCGACCCGACATGCATGTAACGAGGATGAGATGAGATGCGTATCTGTACTGAATCTAAAATTGTTGGCGAATCTGCAACGTTACGTCCACTTTAAAGTTTCATTTCAACCCTTCCCATCTCCAAGTAAAAATTAGTCTTGCATAAAATGGTGTTCGAAATAAGTCCATTGTACCAACTTTATAAATACTTTGGATTCATCTCGTCATATCAATGATATGATATCATGGCTCAACTACTGGTACCTGAGTTAAAATTTGTATTGTTTGCAGTACAACGTCCCCTTCCATTCATATTATTGCGATATTTAAGCAAGTCTTGATGGGGAAAGTCCAGTGATGCGCAAGTAAATAAAGAATATTATACGCAACTCTAACTCCACTTTATTACATGACTTACAACAGATGGATTAAAGTTTAGAATGAAATATTATATCAAACACTTTCCGTTAGTAAGTTGGACACGGTTTGAAATTTGAAGTTGTACGTGGCGTAAATAATCAGGACCCCGGAGGTTTTTAGGTAGTTTACGCACGCATTGAGTTGTACCTAGGAATGATATAACGAGCATAACGTGAACCATAGGTTTCTAGTTACTTGGTTTGTGTGCAACAAATAGCAATTTCTCACTAAGGAAAAGTTAACAATGAAACGTCAAAATTTAAAGTTTGAACTGCAAACTCTCCAAATGAACTTATCTTGGGACGGAAGGGGAATTAAGGTAAATTCTTGTTTGAGTTGACTGGTTGCTAATAATGTAAAAGTTTCTCATTTCACTGAGTCCAAAATGTAATTG
>JAAXNX010000769.1:0-23309 GCA_036491905.1 Folsomia manolachei | reverse complement strand
GGTTGATGATGGAAAAGGCAAATTCTTGTTATTTTTATTTTTTGCACTCATTCTCCTGCCAATACCAAATATGCAAACTTTTTGTAAAGTAAGCTTAGTTTATTTTACAGAGCATCTTGGCTTAAGTTGTGCTCTTGGTTGAAGTTGAAGTTGACATTGTGCATATAAGTAAATACACTTGTCAGGTTACTTATGCAATATTCTGGGAATATGAGAAATTGTTTTTATCTCGTTATCGATTGATTTTAATTGTTGACACATTAAGTCCTTGAATAGGGTTGGGCCATGCTTAGCATACGACTTTCCTAGTGTTGGTTGGAGATGCAGATTAATTTATTCCACTACAATTGAGATTACATTTGTTTCTTCCATGTAAATTTTACAAATAAAGTTTTTTGTTATTTCTTTTTCCACTTACACTTCATATGTAAATCCAAATTTAAGCTTAATCCAATCCAGCAATCGACGCCATAAATAAACCCTAGTAAAAAAAATTACATAACATAATACTTCATTAAGTCCGCCATTAGCGTAGCATACCCATCATTATTAGTCAGCATCATGCATCCAATCCAATCCACCACTTATTTCCCCAGTTCTTTAGTGAATAGATCAATTTATTTATTAAAGAGTTGGAAGGAATGTACCAAAAACTTCTTTTCTTTAACAAGGCTCAAGGGCATTTAATAAAATCCCATCCCATCTTTCATCTCTTTTCAAATTCTCTGTGTTTCAACTCTTTTTTTTCTCCTAAAATAAAAACGCTTACTATCTGCCCCTGTCCCAAGCTCACTCTTAAACGAAAAGAGTTAAATGGACAAAGTTATTGGGCTTGAGAGGAGATGAGATTTATTTTATTATCCAACATTATGGATGATGATGACGGCCAAAAGAGCAGGAGTGAGCAATCTAACCAACCTTGAATCTTGAGACTCTTTTACTTAACTTAAGGTGGAATCCTTCTTTTATCAGCTTGTTCATTTTGAAAAATCTATCGTTATTTGTCTTACTCTTTGAGCCCAACTTTACCATAAAGTCCACGTCGTAAGTGGAATAAAACCCCATTAATACTGTTGTATGTACCACCAACCACAAACACAAAAGCATGCCAAGTCAGTCTCTGCAGACCTCGGTCTAACTAAGCAAGCCCGAGACACATGATCTTCTTCCAGTAAGAAAAGAACTTGGTAAAAAAGGCACACCACTGAACCAAATTCAGTATTTCAAATACTGAAAACTTAAGTAACGACAACCTTATCAGCAGTATACGAGCTGCAGCAAGCTTTCTTCTTTTTCTTACACAAAAAATATTGAAAGAAGAATTTTGGACAATGATTAATTATGGATGGAGAGATTTGACTTGACGGGAGAAAGATCCCATATCCATCCCTATTTATTCCTGTAAAATAAGTATCTCTCTCCTCCTAGTTCCCTCCTGTGTCTTGGACTCAATAGTAATAATCAGCAGCAAAATGTATGTGGCATTATTATTGGGCTGCTTTTCGGTATTATTGGGAAGATCATGAATGCAGATGAGATGAACAGTATGCTAAGGAACAATCCGGATTGGAACCATTATGCATTTTCTTATTACAATGCACACGCCATGCCACACCGCAGAGTACAAAAAACTTTACTCCTTTACTTTCCAGACTTACTCTTAGAATTTGACTTTGAATCTGTCATATTTTTTTGGAGGTGGTATCTGCCTAGTCTCTGACTGGGGTACAATTTTTAAGCATAATGCACCAAGTCAGAATCTCCACATTCCGTCAACCAAACCAAATCTATCATCATCCCTCTGTCCGGACGCTCTTACTTTCTTTGGTGGTAATAAATAGGAAAAAGTAAAAGGAAATTCCTTTGCATGAATATTCTAATTTTGCTGTCGAGTTCTTTTTTAAAACAAAAATTCTCTGAAAATAGTCACTACAACTCTGCGGCTGTCAGGAGGTGGCTTCTTGGCAAGAAGTTCTTACCATGAAATTAATAACAGGCCCAACAAGCGCTCCTCATCCAAGATTTAGATTGCATTGAATCTCACTTCGCTCACACTTTTCTTGGAGTAAAAATTCCAGAAAAAAAGTGAGCACTGGAACGAAGGTGTAGTGGCAACTAGCCAGCAACAAGCTGACCAGTGGTCGGTCGGTAGCTGGGTGGATTTAACAAGTAGCAGGCTACAAGATTGTTGGAATCTTCTTGTCCTGTCTTCATTAAAGTCAACATCTTCACTTTGGATATTTTTATGAGATTTTCCACTTTTATTTACATAATTCATCTTGTTTCACGCTTGTACTAAAATACAGTCTTTTATTTGGAACAAACTACCGTCACATCATGTCATACTTGTTCCGAGAAGNTACAGTCTTTTATTTGGAACAAACTACCGTCACATCATGTCATACTTGTTCCGAGAAGATGAAGGAAGTGATAGTAACACACTGCCTGCCGTTTCCTGCAGTGCCATTTTTCAGTAGAGTGATATAAATGTAAAGAGGCAAAATGAGATTCCAGATTTGTTCATAAAAAAGCTTGAATTTTTTGTTACCTTGTGCGTATGGTGAGAGTAGATCCAAATGGGTTCTGTCTAGTAATGAAAAGGTAAAAGGGTGCCCATACGCAACATACAATGTAACATAATACAGCCAGCAGCATGTAAACGTGAGGTTGGTGGACTAGTGCCATTGTGTATTTCTTACTTGGTTACATAATAAGTGTATAACACGGCTGGTCTGCACTAGTAAGAATGTGTGAGATACGGAATACGATGAATACATGTTGGAATGAGAGATGGAGTTCAAGTTTTAAGTAAAAAATTTGACAAATTCGTGTAGGCGTTTTGAGAATTCACTTTCCGGTTTTTAATGAAAGAGTAAAGAGTTTTAAGAAGGAGGAGGCGTTACGCGTTGTAACACGCGACTTGCATTACTGTCAATCTCCTTCTCGTGATTTCTCACTTTTTCTCATTCACGGAATACAGATAGATATCAACAAGTTTATGGGTAAAACCCGGTTTTTCTCGGCGGTAGGGTGGAGAGGAGGATCCCTATTTTCATTGCATGCGCGGATGTTGATGTATTCGAGATTTTGGTTGGTTTTCGCCACTGGGAATGGGTGGTCTTTGTAAAATCTGGCAAAACAGGAGACTCATCAACAGGAGACTCATCAACTATCTCACTTTTAGGGAAAAAACTTGTTTTCGCATATTAACCACATTTCTAGTTTGTAACAATCTTGGGGTGATGACAGTAAGCCAGTAAATTAAAAAGGGTTATGTATGGTAGATAATGTTTTAAGTTAGTTGCACTGTTAACCAACGTGAATTAAAATTAAAGTCAAAGGAACGTTTTAAGCATCTTCCTATTCAATAAAAACTATTAATATCTCAAAAAAATATCAAGTGTCCGTCAATCATCACAAGACAATCAGTTGAGATATTTCTTGCTTGTACCTGGGTGTTACTTTATAAACCAGCCACATTTTCATTGGATTTTACTCATTCCTGTTCACTCCCGTTTCTTTATATTTCCATTTTTTATCCCAACCCGAACAATTCTACTCTTAAAATTGAATACTTATCACACACGCAGCCAAGCAAAGGAGTTCAGTAAGAATTTGACTATTCAAGACAATCAAGGACCCCCTCCTGAGTCTATTAATGAGTAAATTCTTATCCGGCCATCAAACAAAGTTTTCCGTTTTGTGGGACCGAATGAATCTCAATTCTCAATCTGCATCCATGTCCAAACCCTTGAATAAGAGTCTGTAACCTTTATACTACCCACACTGCCAATGTTTCCTACTAATTGCTCCGCTTATCTCACTAGAAATAGACGGAACAGGAGGGTGGCTGAGTTTGAGTTGCTCTGATCAAAAACTCATTTTCTATTTTAAGACGATTCCCAATCGAATCAGTCAATCTTTTTGATGGCGAGCCTACGTAGAATTTTTATAAGAAGTTATTAAGACTTTTATAGGAAAATTGAGAAAATCAAATCAATAAAAAAGTAACGAGAACGAGACATGAATTTGAATCCTGTTCATATCGCTTGCTTACATCATCTCTCAGCCTGTAATGAGAAATTGCAAGGGTAAAAAAAGCTATTTGATTTGTCAAGTGGAACTTGAATATTTTCAGCTAGTCGGCCACATGCAGATAGATAATTAATTGAAACGGTTTAATATGTAAAATAATATTCACATTTAAAAAGCAAACTCTTGAACCCTGAAGATGTTGAGTTGAAGGTTTGAAAAAAATTAAGGAAAGACATTATTATAATTAGACGGCAAATCTCTGTAGCTTATTATCTTGTAACAAGAATCTTTCTGTCCATGCGTAATTTCTGGCTATCTGCACCGTAATATTTATTTGCATGCAGATATTCTTTGTCATTATTTTTGTAAAGTCGTAAATTACTATTAAAAGAAATAGGAATCGCGAATAAGTCAAAACACAGGGCATCCAACAAAATAACGAAAACTTATTTTCCGGCAGATGAGCCCAACTTAAGTTTAAACGCAAGCATTAAATTAAACCATTAAATGTGCAAGGCAAAAAAACAAAATTACGCCAACATTTCCTCCTCAATCCATCCAACCAAACAATTTATTGCATAAACAAATGAGAGAGAAACTCTTAGAATTCGAATAATTAAACAAAAAACCGTCTGCTACCCAATAAGTGTCTGTTTTACTGGTTGAGTATTTAGCATTTGCTAAGATAAAGGTAAATAATGAAATGAAAAATAAATGCCACCTCTAACCAATGGACAGAGCATACCACTTGTAGTTAGCATTTATAAAATAAACGCAGCAAAAACCAAGAAAAAATATTACTCAGCTCTTCAAAACATAAAATATGCCAAGAAGCTAAGTAAGCAAAGTAAGCAAGCAATCATTTAATTCCAACTTTTAATACTTTCCTTGTACAAACTTTGAGGTCTTTTATTTTACTGAATTACTATTTATTTCTATTTACGTACATACGAATGTGAGTGAGTGAATAGAAAAGTATTTCGTGTCTCACTGACTGGTTGTATAAGTATTGAAGTGTCATGTTTCCTATAAAAAATTAAGGTTTGCTCCTTCGTTCCTTGCTTGATTAGCTTGAATGTTTGCTTCGTCTGGAAGGAAGGAAATCAAATAGTAATCCTTTCTCGTTTGGTTAAAAGCCTCGACATAAATATGTGTATTTTGTCCAATGCACATTACATGAATATACTTCGCTTGACTTAAATTTTTCCAAAATAAAGCCGTATTCAAATTTCGGAACCTTTTTACAGTTAAGTAAGATGTATCTGTAAAATGCTGCTGAACCACGTCCGAATTATTTTGAATGTTGGCCGTGTTCGTGTTAAATTACACTTTAAAAAACAGTTTTTACGAGTATTTATTTTATTTGGAGAAGAATTTCATTTTTCTCTTCGTCGAGAGATGTTCTTACACAAACATTTGCAGTAACTGATAAAGTTTATTGCTTCAATGTCAGTGATTATTATGAAAGACATTAAAATTCGTAATGGCAATCTCAAAATAGGACAGTTAGTAAAACAGTAATTTGTCTCGTCTCGTCTGGACCCTTACTTTTTTAGGATACATCATTATTACATAAAATTGGGGTAGTTTGAACTCCTGAAACTTTTCCCAAATTGGGGAAAGGACCACTTCACCCGTGTGCGGATCTATTGGGGTAGAAAAAGGTCTCAAAACTTTTTCTCCTGTAACTTGATACCTTTTTGTTACGCTACATTACATGTTTCCAGAATCTGTAATGTTATCGGTAAGGTTTGTGTTATGATAGTAGTAATCAACCGTTTGTAGCCCCCACACACTCCTTCCTTTATAGAGATACATGCCGCCGGTTGTAACGTAAATTGTGCTAAACACTTGTTGCTTTGATCTTATTCTGGAATCTGTTCTAACCGCGAAGTTAACTGGAACCATTTTTTCAACCAATTATTTCCAGGATTGAGTCAATTATCAGTTTTGGGATCAAGGACAATTTATTTTGCTAAAATTGCAGTCTTGGCAAATCACAGTATTCTGGAAACGGTCCCAGATTGGTTTCATTTCATTGTATTTTGAGCAAGAGATTCCAGCTTATGATTAGAAAAAGCATTGGAAATTAGAACAAAGTAAAACAAAATCTCCGACTCATCTCTGAGTCAGATTTTTAGGATGATCCACATTAATATCAGCTCTCACCGCACCGCCATTGTATCGGGAATCGGGACTCCGCGTAATTACATTACCAGCTTTAATTCAATACCAGTAATTATTAAACGGAGTCGATCGATGGGGATGGGATGGATTTTATTACAAACCTTGTAAAGGTTCCGTATCTAAAGAATCAAATTATAATCAACACACATCCATTTCTTTATCTTTTTATTTCGTATTATTAACAGAAATTAGATTTCACGAAACGTTTTTCTTTTTAATGAATAAAAATTAAATTTTGAAATCTTGATCAAAACTTGATCATCCCATTCTCATCAACTCAATTTGATTTTTGATTCTCCTTTTCGAAGATGCAACAGTTTGAAATGTTCCATAGTTTGAGTATTATAAGCTTTCATTACACATTTTGGGAAGGAAAATCTTCACAATTTTTGATTTTAGAGATAAAAGGGATCTACTGTCCGAAGTAGAGTTGTAATCATCTGTCCTATAAACCCTTTGATTCCTTTGTAGCCTGGTTTAATTTAAAGCTATTCAATCCTTAAAATCGTCGAATCATTCTACAAATTTAAAAACTTTAGAAACTTTTTTTTGATGATCTTGATGCCCTTATTCTTCCTTAAACTAAAAATCTTTTAAGTAACCAACTTAAACCGATTTGAGACAGACGCATCTAAAGTGGTCGTGATAATACATAATCAACATTCTTGTGTGACATTTTCATTAAAATTTGGAAGTCTGTAAGGAAACGCCACAATTAAGAAAAGTGATCAAATCAGTTCAACCGATTACTTTCTGTCTCTAGTAATAAAAGTGGATCAAAGATTTGAAAATCAGGAATTTCTTCGAGGCATTATTTTATTTTTATTTCAATTACTTATCCGATAAAAAGTGCATTATAACATGCACTGCCTTTCAATTGCCCAACCCAATTTATGTAAGAAATTTTTATGAATCAAGTCCTGGTACTCAAATCAAAATCAAAAGTCATTGGTGGTCGAGTTGATGATAAAATATCAAATCAAATGGTTTTATATTGACGCAATGAACAATAATGTTGGTTTTTAGTGAGTTAAGACGAAAACTGGTGTAGGAAACTGATATGCAAAGAAAACCACGAGATAAATAAAAGCACCACACAATGTCCCATCAAACTCTGGCGAAGCACCTGTAACAATAAATGCTGTAAACTAAGAACTTCTTGGGAATTATTTGAGAATAAAAAAAAATCTCAAATGAAATATAAATCTGAACAACTCGTTGTTTCTTTACGGCCTGCCTGGTGCTAGGTAGTAGAACTGCTAGTGCTAATGCTAATGGGACGGTTATGTAATTCTCTTGTTATAAATGTTTTTTAAACATTTTAAATTGTCTAAGCAAGCTGAGTAAATGGGCAATCAAACTGTTAAATGTGAAACTGGATGATGATTTTTTAAAGAAAACCAGCTTTCCAAAGATTGTAATGTGCAGGTAACCAACTCCTGCTTGGCTTGACTTGATTCGATACTCAAATTCAACATCAATATGCAAATGCGATAATGGTTATGACTTTCCACGTCTGAGATAAAATGTTGAACCCAAGTTAATTGATTCAAATAAGGGAATAATCTAACCAAACCGAGACGAATGCAAGGTTGCTTGCTTTTTATCTGGCTTTTATTTTACCTGGTCTTGAATCCTAACACCAAATCTGGGAAAAGAAGGTAATCATAATGGAACGGATTACCTGGCAAACAACAAGTTTATGATGTTATTTCAATGTTCACTCACCTGTTATTGAGTGCAATTTGGAGTTTGGGGTGATTTTATTACGAGGAAATTGTGAATTTGGTCCACCTTTTGTAGTAAAAAACACGACAATCCAGTTCCAAGTCTTAATTTTTTGTAAGTGTCCAAAAATAAGGTGTCTTTCTATCAAAATATGTTAAACACGTCTCAATTTTTATAGAGGTTGATGATCTTACCGTTTCCTAAAAGAAGAATTGACAGAGGAATGATTTATGACTGCTAAAATTTCTTGTAAAGTTGCTCTTGATCATAAAATGGATGCATTATGAGAAATGTCCGGAGGGGGCAAATTGTATGTTGTAGTAAACCATTGTGGTTTTGGTTGTGGTTCCGACTATTCTATTTTCTTATTAAACTTTGTTCAACAAACCTTGTTGCATGTTGATGGGATGTGGTAAGCAATAAACTTTAATTTAATGATGAATGTCTGAATTGGGATGAGATACTGACAGAGGTGGTCATTATACGGGAGCTTTAGATTTCCAAAATTTGCTCAATTTTTGATTCTTGATTTCATTGTTATCTCTCTTAATAATATACCTGTCAGTCATACATCTCACAGCTCTGCCCACCTTGGCTACTAGTTTACATCTCCAAAATTTCAATCCAAACTCTGCCAACGTCGTTTAATACTTTATTATGCAGACAACTCAAATTTTCACTCGGTGCAACATTTTTCTGTATTTACTTGGATCTTGTTTGAAGAATATTTTTATAAGGAAAAAAAATGTAAGTGTTTCTCAAACTCAACCTTTTAAGGATTTACGTCTTATCCGTTCATTCCTTCATTTCATCCCGTATACAAACAATTTGATATGATTGGATACGGTTGCAGTGCAGTTGGTTTACTGGCCATTGTTTGTCTTTCTTGTTACATTGAATGCTGTGATTTGAAATGAGTTGGATGTGAGAAAATTTTAGGGTGAGATTGAAGGGGTTGAGGTTCAGAATTGGATGTAAAGTTTTTATACAGTTTTTACAAAGAAAATTGTAACACTTCTCATTTTACACTTTCAACTCTTTTCCCTTTTCTTTGATGTTCTTTCCGCAGTTTAGAAAAGAAATTGGATATTATTAGGTCAAACATTTGATATTGGGGTGAACGACAATAATGAAATCGACTGGTTGTAGATTTGATCAAAAGTAAAATACAAAATAAATAACCCTTTCTTACCAGTTCAATTTCTCAATTCTCAGGAATTCTTTTCCAAAACCTTGGGATTTCTCACCCTTTCCTTTTGTTAAAGTAAATGTGTGACACATGAGAAGAAATTTAATACCAAAAACAACGCAATCCTTGCCTTGCAATGACAACAATAAGAAATAAAAAAAGAACAAAAATAGATCAAAAATTTTTAGTGTAAAGAAAAGCAGAGACATTTTCCATTTTTGACAAGATTTGATAAAATTGTTTTCTTTTCTTGTCATTCATTCTTTGAAAGAATTTTTTTCGTGTGGGAACATAGCGGTAAATCATATAAAGAAATATTGTCGAGACATCAATTTAACCTACTCTACTCCTTTTCCTTCAATTTTATTTGGTATTGATCATCCCCTGGTTCGAGTTACCGTAATTTTTGGAGAAAAGTAAACATTCGTAAAGTGTTTTTATATCAAATCCCAGGCTTGGCATTTCTTTACTTACATTCTCGTAGTTCCACCACTAGTTGAATTCAATTGAAAGAGACATTTTTTATTACTTTAAAACGCTCACATTACCTATGATGTAACCCTATCCCTTCTTATTTTAGTTTAACGGTTCATCGCCTCCCTCCAATCTGTACATTCACAGTCCTAGAAACTGTGATACTGTTTTTTTATTAACTTTGAATTCAACCCATTTCTTCCATTCCAAAGCTTCCTGCAATGTAACTGTATTTGTAAATTGAATCCTTTGCTGGAAGATAATCAAAAAAATGTCTCCAGCAACTGGCTGCATGCAATCCAGCACTGTATGTAATTTAGTGTGTAAGTAGTTCCTTCCTCTTCTTTCTCACTACCTTTGTTTTGTTCCGTCACGGAAGGGATTGTCCCATCCTATGTGTAACCATATCCCGTTGGAAGGGTATTTAATCGCTATTCTATATAAATAAAAGAAAGGAATATACTGTAGACTGCACACGGCACGACCAGCAGTCAGCATTTATCAAAGTACTGTAACAGTTGTGACCCTTTTCCATTCGGGATTCGACCTAATTTTTTTGTCCAGTTTGATCAATTCTTAGATTCTCATCTCATCTGATCTCATCCTGATCCCGTTACATCAAAAAAGAAGCAATTGCATGCAACAAAACAGTTTTATTCCTAGAAATGAATGTGATGCGTGTGGTGATGGTGGTGGGTATTTTTTAGTTTTTAACATGAATTGGAAAGATGTTCGGAATAAGTTTTTTTTTAATCTTTTGTCAAAGTCAGATCAGTGACTGGTTGTATCTTCTATTTTATTATCTTCCAACAATGTCACACACTGTCACAAGTCCATCAAAGTTCCAATTGGGCAGAGATATGCAATGATTGAATTTCAATCCATCCGAAATTTCTCATCCCTTTGAAACTTAGATGGGACGGTGTTTTTTTTCGTTAATCCTCATTCACCGTGGTCTTCAGGAATCTTGTCGTTTCCACGTTTTTAGAGTTTCTCATTTAATTGCAAATTTATGGAAGGATTGGAATTGAAATGAAATTGGATCCATTCATCCCTTTTTAAAACCTTCCTTAGATTTGTATGTGTTTCGCAACAAATAAATAACAATCCTACTCTATCAATAAGAGATAAACACTAAAATTCCAAGCTAGCCGATGGGAAGATCACACACGGTGGTAAAGGAAGAAATCGTGGAAATCATTTGATTTGATATTTTGAGATAAATAGATGGACATTTTTTGCTTAAAATTGAATAAAATAAGATAAATCCCACCACCTAGGAAGAGGGTTAAAACTTTTCTGCAGATCTTCGCATGGGGTCTACCCGTTTGGTTGGATAGATTGATTGATTTTAAGCCTTTCCTTAGATTTCGGATTTTATCATTGCAGGCTTGGGAAGCAAATTTTAGTTGCAATGCTTGTTATCAATTGG
This sequence comes from Folsomia manolachei, assembly GCA_036491905.1. Taxonomy (NCBI): domain Eukaryota; kingdom Metazoa; phylum Arthropoda; class Collembola; order Entomobryomorpha; family Isotomidae; genus Folsomia; species Folsomia manolachei. The sequence continues at coordinate 12,264 of JAAXNX010000769.1, read as the reverse complement.
AAAGGTACTCTCCCAGTTGCTCCAATTTAGTGGACCCCGAACATCTCAGTGCAGTTAGTAATATGAATATTTTACTTTCGTCCAAAAAACCTAACAAAATTTCAAATAAAATGAGTATTCACTATTAAAGAATTATATCGAATTAAATACTCCCTAGAACAGAGTTAGTCAAATCATCAATCCCAATTCCTTCTTTTTTACCACTTCAGGTAGAACTTGAAACAAGTTAATTGAATTTTTTGTCGTGACATTTATTGCTTTAAGTAGGTACTAACAAACCACATTACATTACCAAGTCAAGTCCTTTACTACCATTAATTGCTCTACAAGCAATTCTTACAATTAATTTGGTTTTGTTGTAATTAATGTAATTACTTTTTGCTTGATAATTGGTTGAGTTAAATTCATTTCTCGTTTAAAGTCAGTTCTGTATACTTGCTTAGTAACTTACTTGAAAAATGCTATTGCGTGTTTTCTCTGGCAGAAGAGAAGCTCCTTAAAATGTATTTAAATGAAAAATGAAAAATGTTTATTGGTCCAAGATTTAAGCGTGAACCCTGAAAAGAAAAAGAGTCAGATTGTACCTTTAAAAAAAGCTAGTATAAGCACTTGACTTAAAAAATCTTGCTCCCAATCCAACTAACACCCTACATAATTCATCCCAAATATTGGACCAGACTGTCAGTTTACTCTTAACTTTTTATTCATATCCAGCACAAATTGCATTAAATTAAAATTTTTCTGGATTAAAGCAAAGATCTACGAGCATTACCCGAGACGAGGTTCGTTACGTTATGGTTAAAAATAAGAATAAATCCTTCTTACAAAAAAGAACCACTTGAAGGATTTAACCGGAAAATAAGTCAAGTGTACATTTTCCCATTTCATTAACTCTTGCTTAGATATTTTCTTGGAAATAATCTAATCTTTATATTTTTAGTCTGGGATTGATGCGCTTTTTGTCATTAAAGTAAATGGGACTTGAACAAAAATACTTGCTTTCGACCATTCCAAGTTACAGATAAACTTACGTGGTTTCTCAAACGTAATCCGGCCAGTTTTTAATAAAGGATAGAAACTAGCGGAATGAAAATGTTTTCATTTTCAAATCGAATTTATTTTCTAATTTCAAAGAACGCCGAACAAACTAAATACAGGAAAAGGCTTACATTATCAGAATCAGCCCAATTTTTTCTGGGCTATATTACTTAGAGGCAGATTTATAATTTTTGTAAGCTAAGCATAAATATTCATATTCATTCAATGTGAGATTCTAACAATTCCACAAAATTGGGTTGAGTCAATTCGTGACTTTCCTCAGTAAAAATAGCATTTAAGTATTTGCAGTCATTCCACAATAATGGGGAGTTGGTATATTTTGCCACAATTATTTAAAGAATTGAAAAAACAATGGGATTAAATTCGTACCAAACACCGAGTTAAAGACAGAATTTTCTAGCGACAATAAATTAATGGTTCATTTTCAATTCATTCTTTTTTAATGGAAGTACCGTCTGGGGTGGAAAAAGCGACGGCTATTCTTTCCGTAATGAATCACGCCGAGGGAAATAAAATGACACAAAAATTGAGATGCTTTAATTAATTTCAATTTTATTCCGAATCCTAAAATTTCAATTAAAATCTTACAAAAATTTAAAATCATTCTTTTCATTAATTGTTCAACTTTATTGTGCTGGATGTGATGGTAATAAATGCAGAAAAAGAGCACAGCGTGGGTAACACTGTTACAAATTTTTGTTATACCAAGGACTAATATGAGAATGGAATTTTTTTTGTTAAATGAGTTTTCGGCATTTTTGTAACTCCACTTTGAACAAGAAGACGGTACTAATTATCTCCACAATTAATTAGAGCTTTTAATTCAACTCATTGAGGAAAAAACACTAAAAAATCCTAGCTTCGTTGTCACATTCATTCTTTTCCACAGCAGTTCATCTGCATTTGAGGATTCTTAAAGAGAAAAATTAAACCAAATGTTCATTCCTTCATTTGTTCAATTCTTGGTTTGCATTAGTTTGGCTGCACTTGGCCCACAGAATTACGTACAAATGTTAATTACAGAATTTCCAATTTAAATGTTTCCCATCAAGCTGTACTTTGTTTAGTTTAGCTTTGGTTTGTATTGTGTAACTCGGAGATAGATCTCCAACTCGTGAGCAGAAATTAACATTTCTTCTACGTTGTTGGGATGAAGGATGACGAACAAAAGGCAATAGAAAGAATTTTTAGTTTAGCTTTGGTTTGTATTGTGTAACTCGGAGATAGATCTCCAACTCGTGAGCAGAAATTAACATTTCTTCTACGTTGTTGGGATGAAGGATGACGAACAAAAGGCAATGGAAAGAATTGAGACCAATTAAGTTCAATTGTAAGAGTTTAAAGCAAAACTTAATCCCAAACTGGTGTCCATGAAATCTTTAAACTGTAGCGAGTCAGATCGCTTTCAACAGAATGATGGAAATGAGAACACTTGCATTTTCAAATTTTAGCCATTATTTGAACTATTTATTATTTGCGTATTCATGCTTTAAAAGTTCAAAATGGAATTTGCACCTTTGCGAACGTGAGGAAACTCGCAAGTTAAAAGTATTAGTATTAGTCCTTAACCCGTTTAATTTTTAAACCTTAATTTGAACGGAATTTATTTACTTGTAACTAAAAACTTGTGCAACTCTTGTCATTATCATTATGAGTATATTTATTTGGCTAGGTCCGTTCATTTGGCATCCTACATAATTCGCGTGGCTCTTTCATGCGTATTCATTAGCTGACATTTATTTTATTTTGCAATTGAGATTTGAATTGTTGAACCAAATATCAGTCTTCGTTAAATGGTCACCATTCAAGTGCTCCACTTTTCGCGTCAAGCTAAACCAACCTCGCCATAATCGTCATAATACATAGGTGCATGAGTGACAATGGTACATACCAAGGGCTTTAGCCAAGAACTTGATGCATTGATGCGTAATAATCCTCACATTACTATCTGTATTACCAGTGCCCAACCAAGGAAAATTTGAAACTTGAGACAGTTTCACAATCCAAGTTTAAATCAGGTTGAACCACAATCCAATCTTATGAGAATGTCACACTGCTAGCATCTATGTTAACCTTACAATTAGTTGAGCAGAGTTTGTTTGTTCATACAGATATAACTTAGTAATTCAATGTTGTACTTTGATTTTGATTGATTTGGTTTTGCTAATGTGGGCACCGTTCAATCAATCAATCAATCAATTGCGTTGCATGTTGGACGGTGATAATGGCGATTGACAGGTGAAATACTTGCATTAATTGTCAAACATTGAGATTTGACTGTACACATTGTATTGAGTCATTACCATTATTTATTAGCCGGATTCTTAATGAGTGTTATTCTTGAACCATTAACCCTTGTAAGGACAGAATCTTCATTGTTGCTGACATTATTAAAAAAAGTTTTTTTTATAAAAAACTGAAAATGTGAGAAGAACTACTTAAATTAATCAACAACTAAACCATCCCATGCATTCCAGCCACATTGAGAATATCAGTGAATTCACTCACCGTGACTTGAACTTGAAATTAACTCAATAAACAAAGAACTTCAACCAAACCAAGTCAGCCAGCCTCCTCTTGAGTAAAACACGAGTAAGGGAATGACAAGGGTTGTAAAAGGCGTGGCAGGTTAATTGTAATTAAGTAGCAGACTCGTAAATATTCTCAACACAAATTGTTTCATACTGTTTAGTTTAGTTGGAGCATGTAGACGAGTGGAACATTTAGATAAGTAAAGTAAGCATCACGCATGCAGATGGTAGGCAGGCAGGCAAGTAACTACAGGTGGTTGTATTGTGTCCCTTAACTAGTATTGTTTAAATATGTAAGCTACATAGATATACATGCACTAGATGCGCCATTCCCCAAACTTTGCAAACTATTAAGTTCACGAACATCTTTAATCTTTTGTTGAATAAAATGATGTTTTTACAAACTTTTTTTAATGAATTTCAATTTGATATGGAATCCATTTTATGTATGTACTCCACGTAAAGTACATCAATTTATTTCTTATTTGCCGAATGCCCTCAAACCACACCACAACGCAAGAAAAGAAGGAACGTGGGCAGATAATGTAATAAGCACAATGGGCAATTCTTCCTCCTTTTCTTTCCCTTTTAATTCTTCATGCTGTGTAACAATAACAATGCATTCATTTGGGTTGGAATAATGATTGTTACAAAACATAAATAATGGCAAAAGAAATGAAATGGTAGGAAATGTGAAATTTTTGTTACAGTTAAGCTTGGGGCAAAATGATGTTGGGTAGAAAGAGAAGACAAACTGATTTAAGTCTTGTTGAAGTGAATTTCCATTCGAATGAGGTTTGGTTGCGTTTGTTTCTCGGCTTAAATTATGATTGCGTTTATGTAGTCAATGTTAGGTGGGGTTGTAAGATTTTAAGGATTTGTGTAGAATTCTAGGATTAACTTGAGGCAAAGAAATTGTTTATTACCGTTGCATTTATTAGTTGTAATGGGAATGGATGAATGGAGAATATTCCTGCACAAAGGTACATTCATTGCATTGTTTTTTATGTAGTTGTCCATTTTTAAGTATTAATGTCCAACTTGAAAATCCAAGGCAAAGTCATTACATTCTGGGAATGCACTGACCAGGCCGAAAAAGAGTAAAATGTAAAAAATAAAGGAAATGGACCCATTAGTGAGTCAGATTCTGTCTCACTCAATCCCAGTCCAGCTTATGTTATTTAGAGTACCTTTTAACCCGGCCGTATTAATAAGCCAAGTTTCATCTTCCTTTAGACAATCTTCTCCTTAGATTGGTAACCAAACTTTGGTTGGTTAAATGTAAAAAAAAATACTCTGTGACTTTTTGGTGAGCTCGTATTTCTTAAAACTAAAACTAAATCCGCTCCACTTTACTTATTACATTTCTGGCTCAGTTCTACCTACCTGAACAATTTAGATTGATCAGAAAAATGGAATCAGAGAACTAGAAGAAAAAGAAGTGAAGGAAAATGATTTCTGAGAAACTGGTTCGTCCAGTTTCAGGAATAATCAGGAATAAATTTTGGCTTCTTTTTCAACTTTCTTCCTTACTAGAATTTAACTCATCTTGTCTTACGTAGATGGTCAAATGGCTCAGGTAAATCTGTTTGGAAGCGTAGTCGCTAAGACAAGAGTAAGAGTCTTGGGATGAAAAAAGGTATTAAATGCGTCTGAGTATTCTGCTCTCGTTTCAATTTGATTTTAAAGTAAAACTGGACTCAATTTACAAGTGAAGTGAGTTTATCTGCATTTATTTTATTGCTTCAACTTTTAAAAGAGCGAGTGGAAAAGGCTTCTTGAACAAATCTTGGAAATTCGTTAACTTCTTCCTGCCTTGTTCTTGGGAGACATTGGATGGCATCTTCTCATGCACTTATGTTATATAATAATTCACTCCGTGACTCTGAGGTTGGTTGGTGGATGGACTTTCTTAAGAGTGGATTTCAAATATCACATTATCTAAGACCCTCATTTGTATAATCTCATGCCAAGTTTCCGCTGTAGGTCTACTTGTCAACTGGTTAATTCCTTTTATTTTATTTTGTTTCGTGGTGCACGAGAATTAACAACTTTTCTTAGCTTTACATTTCATTCATTTCAATCCAAAGGGAACGCATATGGTCACTTTAGCATAATCAAAATCAGTTCAGTTTATTTAGTTTCATTCACAATAGCTAAGAGAAGTTTGATTTTTGTGAAATTGTACCAATCTAGAAGAAACCTTCATTATGAATGACAGGGTGCAATGTTTTAAAGCATTGTATTATTTTTATATGTACACAACTAAACCAACAGTGACATTTTGATCTTCATCTACTAAATCTGATTCTGTTGTAGATTGGCTTGACTTGGCCTTTACAATTCTCTTTTCTCCACTTACTTGGTTGGCTAGTAAAAATGGATTTAGTGAATGACCACCGTATAGCTTGGCAAGCAATGCAAGACTGGTCTTGCCATTCATAAAATTGCTCAATCTCAGCTCGTATACTACATTTTTTAAATCACTTGTTGACCAAATCGTCCTCGGTGTAAATAATAAAGTCAAACTTTTGTATTATTTTTATATGCTCACAACTAAACCAACAGTGACATTTTGATCTTCATCTACTAAATCTGATTCTGTTGTAGATTGGCTTGACTTGGCCTTTACAATGCTCCTTTCTCCACTTACTTGGTTGGCTAGTAAAAATGGATTTAGTGAATGGCCGTATAGCTTGGCAAGCAATGCAAGACTGGTCTTGCCATTCATAAAATTGCTCAATCTCAGCTCGTATACTACATTTTTTAAATCACTACTTGTTGACCAAACCGTCCTCGGTGTAAATAATAAAGTCAAACTGGGAACTGGACAGGGACACGAATTTTAAATTTTTTTTCAAACTAGACTAAAGATAAATGCACACTACAGTCGCAGAATTGAGATGTTGACAACACGATGTAGGAGTGAATGTTTGTCAAAAAGCGTAGGTATGCAAGAATTAAGATGTCATTTGCCTAAAACTGTCTTAGTTGTGATGTAAGTGGTTCAAACAGCTTTATTTTAAAACCAGGTAATAAATATAGATACTATTTTCACTCTGCAAACAAAGCTTTGTCATTTTTTAAAAATTAAGATACGGTCAATTTTAGATTTCGAATTTTATGTGAATTTTCAACATTTCAGAAAAATGTAAAAGCCGATCCGACCTGAATTCCTTTTACAGAAATCCATCAAAATTAAAACTTATTTACTAAACAAACTGCCAAAGTTTTGAGTGAAGACAGAAACAAGATTAGGCAGAATTAGGGAAAAAAGTTGTAAATGAAAAAGTAAATTGATATTTTCTTCCTTTCATTCAAATCAAATCAAACATCTTTTTTTATTTCTAAATCCAACATCTTACTTCACTTTCCCATTAGAGGAGGCGAAGCCGTTTTAAAAATGGGATTTCTAGCTGATTCAATTGAAGCAAAGCTCACAAAAAACTCTCCTCTCGGTAAATGTATACCTTTCAACAGACAGATTTGGTTATCTAATCAGAAAATAAAACATTAAATTCAAACTCAGCTCAAGGCAAAGAAATCCACAAGGAATTTACTTTACTTTACGGCCGACTTCAAATCTTGGACCAACAACTTAAAACGCATTATCCTGAGAAAAATTTTTGAAAATGTGGGAAAATCTCTTCAACTCTAAATGTATGTAATCTTTGATTTACATTTTATTTTACACTTTGGGTTAGTTTATGCAACTCTGTCAGCCAGACCACTTAAAGTCACTCTTTCCAAAAAAATGTCTCACTCTTCAAAGAAATGTTTTGTTACTCAAAATTTACTGAGAAAAGTTTATTCAAGACTTGCTCTTCATCACCAAAAAAAACATGTGTCGTGGGAGACAGGAAAGTGCAAAAGTGACAAAAATCTGCACAAACATAAAATGCATGAAAACTGATACGAACCCATTACAAAAATGTTGTTGCTTGTTTAAAATATTGAATTTCTCATAATCGCACACTCAAACATGGAAAGTTGTCTAAACAGGAAAGTCCCGAACTGCAGTGAACATCATGTCGCGTCTGAATTTGGCCACATCTTGTTAAATATGAGGGATATGCAAATCCGGTGAAAAGGCATAAAAAACAAATCTCTTCAAGAACCAGAGCATTTTGTCTTTATCAATTTTTACTCGAAATTTGAAATGCCTCTTTGGCTCCCGTCAAGTCAACTTTAACTCAACTCTCCTTGATGTCAACAAGTCAGTCAGTCCTGGTTCAACATACTTTAGATTTTAAAATACTTAAAAATCTCACATGCAAGTAACTAGATGACGGGTGAATCACTTGATGAGGAGCATATGCACTATTTCTTCACGTCCTTGTGTGAATATTAAGTGGTTGCTGTATTGGAATTGGAGTGATAAAGTTACATAATCTTGGTAGAAAAGTGGAGAGAAAGAATCTATCTATTCAAGCTGACTTTACGCGTAATGTGTTTTGCTAACTAACGAGAAACAAACTTGACTCGGATATTCGACAAGAAATCATTTTCCGCACTTTGACTCGTTCAAATTTTAGAGATGTGAAAAATCCATCTTTCTTTCTCTTAAAGATCTTAACGCAGCCAGATCTAGTACACACATTATGATGAACTATTTCAGTATATGAATGCAATCTTTTACCAAGTGTATAGTGATAAAAACAATTTACGAAGTGCATATGTTTCTTTAAAATGTCATAAATTAATTTTGTTTACAGCCCAAATCTCCTGTAAATTGTAAAAGTTCCTTGTTCTAGAGTCCTATGCTTCTAATTTACGTACTTAATCCACCATTTCTATCACTATCTCGTGCAAGTTACGTAACACATATCTTATTCCATATAACATACACGAATTGTGTACACAATTTACAATCTAGAATACGGGGTCGGAGGAAGGTCAGAACATTTTTATGGGAAAAGCTAATGTAATTCTTTCCGTAGAGAATTAATCCTTTCCCATGACTATGTTGTGGTCCTTAATTTAATTCCTTTGGTTGGTTACTTGGTAAATCCTTTAAACGATTCGTGCACATTCCGTCCAAGTTTAACCCTTTTCTTCGTCATCTACTAAGTAACATATGGGTTTCCTTCCTTATTACTTGGGCACCGCAATAGCACGGCTATTGCGACTGCCGACTCTGTCACAATTTGTGACTCACAAATCATCGTTGTCCTAGTCTGTCTTTTAAAAAACTGCTCACAACTCTGTCTGCCTGTTAATTTGGGTGTAATAATCCAAATAAAATATCACAACAAACAAGTTTTGTTTCCTGTAAAAAATGAACCGCCGTTTGCTTTCATTTCTTCACTTTAATTTGGTTTCGTCTGTCTGATATTGGTTTGCCATCTCCATAAATCTAAAGCTATCAAATTAAATTTACAAACCAGTCAACTTCTGCCAAATGGTTGTGATTTATTCGGCAGAAACGAGTAGAAATGAAAAACAAAGTTGGTAGAAACTGAGTAGTTTCGTCGATTCTTGCGATATGAGGATAGTGGTTTGTAAAATTATTACTTTGGTCATGTTTAGTCATTTATGACTTTTCAGGATTAATAAAAAAATCTGACAAAGGAAAAGATCCTGTTTGACGGAATAGATATTTACGATATTTGTCGCCGATGTGTATTGTCTGACGTGATCTGCACCTGATTAGGTGTTGCCTTCCCTTGTTTTCAAATTCTTAAGAGTCACCTTAATTGGAATAACTTGTTAGTCGGCAGGTAGTAAACGAATTAAAAACAGACAGCTGCGGTTTTTATGGATTTCTTTAAAACAGTTTTGGTGGAAAGTTATCATATCACTTTTAAATATTTTGTGAATTTTCATTGAAATTCGATATTTGCAAGAAGGACATTTTTTGTTTTCAAGTTCGATGACATATAAACGCTGTATTGTTTATGCAAGCCAAAGTATTTCCAAGTTGTAATAAAAGTGAATTTTGAGAACTTACCAAAAATAGATGGCCACTGACTGACACTTATTTAAATGTGGTGTCAAATTTATGTGTTTAGGATATCAACCATCAATTAAATCCGTGGTTAACTTTACTTCAATGAACCGAGGTGACAACTGATAACCTCCCTCCATTCAGGATTGAATTTAGCAATAAAATTTGGAATTATGTGTCCATTAAAGAATATGTGATGAAAGTTATGACAGGTCAAAAGTTGTCTTTGGCAAAGAATTATGGTTAACTTTATTTTATTGATTTGGTGGATGACATACGAGTTTAACCCACGCCTCGCCCTTATTCCATACAAAAGTTTCTCACACCCAAAAATACACTTAAGTACTTAACCTTAGCACAGAATCGTTTAGTCCTTGGTTTTGAGAATATTGATTTATTGATCACCAAAGATTATCTTGATAGCCAAAACACATCTTCAATCTCTAAATTTTTCCCAGCATTCGTATGAGTTGCCAAATTTGCATGAATGAGAAGATTGTTTGGTTTGGCATGCCAAATTGAATTGAATGAAATTCTGATCATTGTTACTTATTCGTAATTGAATTACTGCCTGGGATGTGATTATGGTGGGATATCTATCTGCGTCTGCATATTCATTTCTAAATTTATAAAGAATTTCTAATACGTTGCCTACTCACTAACTTTGCACACGTTCAAATTCTTGTAACAAAGTCACTTTCCACCCAACCCCAACCGTGTTGGACCCAATAGATAATTGATTGGATACAATCTGTGATTGCCTATTTGATTTGTTCAATTCTCATAACAAGCTGAGCAATTTGTGAAATTGTTGATTCTATTTCTGTGCTAATAACCCAACCCCATAAATCTCTTAATGGATCATCTGACACCATGCTGCGCTTACAAATTCAATTACAAAGGATTACCCACAGTTGATTTATTTTGCACAGTAATATGTCCTGTCATAAACTTGCAATTTTCTCGGTTAAACATTTTTGCACATAAGAAACTACCTAAAGAAATGTGTTTCTGTCAAGTTGATAAAAATTTGGAGAATATATTTTCCTCCGTCATTTCCTCATCATCTTGTGTGGTTTCATCCTCACTAGTTTTCCCATAATTAAACTAAAAATATTCCAAACTCCATTTTTGGTCCCCGCGTTTGGGTTCTGTTCAGCAGGGTGTAAATTCAAGATTAAAAATTCCAATGGAAATTTGCTCACTACACAGTTGGTCTTCTTCCAAATTGCTTATGTCAAATCGAGCAAAGCCAGACGAAGATGACGAGAAGATGAGTGGGAAAGGTTTGGCAGAAAAAAGCGTCATTGTCCCAAATTATGACGGTGACCAACCATCAAGTTCACGATTCCCGTAAACTAAAAAATCCACAAGTCTCAAGCCTCGAGTCCTGGGATAATAATAATAGCTGTCTACATTCCAACCATGTCACAAAAAAGTCTCCACGTTTTCTGGTGACGTTTTTTCGCATGATAATTCTCCTTCAATTTAGTGTTTTCGTAGCTAAACCCAGTGAGAAAACAACAGGGATGAGTGCTTTGTTATTTTATGCTGCGGGTAAATCTCGTGGGTTTTGGTTTTTGGAGTAATTTACTCACTCCCCATTGTTAGATCGAGATGGAGGTAAGCGTGCCGAATCTTGTTTTGCTGACAGGTACCAAGTCAGTGCCACACTCTTTAAAAAACTCCACACTTCTTGCCCAGTTTACAATCAGAAAACCAACTTTCTTTACATTTTTCTACCGTCTTTCCATCCCCATCCGATCAATTTGATTGGGAAAGTGGCTGTCAATTTTACCAATTTTTGTACAAAAAATCCACTCTTTTTTTCAGACAAGAATGTGCAATTATAAGGTAGCATTGTGGCCACGAGGCTCAGCAAGCTCTGAAACTCCCTACCAAAACCACCAGGAGTTTAGTTGAACCTAAAGTAATGGAGATGATGATGTTTCTTGTATGATAATGGGATTTTAACATCATATTTTGTATAATGAATGTCAGCAGGTGGGAAGCCGAGCTCGGACTTGTTTGAATATTCACGGGAACCTGGACACTCCCCCTGGACATCCATCCAAGGTGAGAGAGAGACTTTTTTGAACAATTACTTTTTTTGTGTAATGCCTCTCTGCGGCTTGCTTTTTGCTTTGTTGTTCTTCCTAGCTTTTCGGATTGACCCTTTACCATCACCATTTTATAGAAACAGTTTTATTCTGATTTTCTTCTCAATCTTTGTACGTGAATTTAATGGATAAACTCAAATCCGATCAATTTCTTAGCTGGGAGACTGTGTGGTTCCAAAATAAAATCTTACCCAAGCCCAACCCATGACTTCCATTTAATTTCAGATGCAAAGCATTTGGACACGTTGAAATTGATGAGCTAGCTGTCTTTCTTGATACCTATTTTCTTTTGCATGGAGAATATTGGAGAATACAGATACCCAGAAAATCAGCTCACCAAACCTTAGCTAGGAATGATGAGATCAATTTAAGTTTAAGCTCCCCAGCAGCAGATGCACCATGAATCGAGGAACATCGAAGATTTCAGATTTCAAAGAATCGTTTTATCCATTGTCACGACACGACATGAAATGAACCAACTAACAAAGTTTGAGGCTTGAGTTGTAAAATAATGGTGGCTTTTTTTAGTAAAATCTCAAATCTTGACAAGTTTCTTGATTGTGTATGACTGAACTTTAGAGCGAGCATACTTATAAATACTTCTAAC
>JAAXNX010000768.1:0-23312 GCA_036491905.1 Folsomia manolachei | reverse complement strand
TTATGACGTAATGTTACATGCACGCAAAATGAATGTTGTTAGCCAATCATCTCATATTTCATACATTTTATATTACATGTCGTTGCATAATATTATACAATGCATGCATACATTGGCCGAATGGTTTTGAGTAGGCGGAAGAAGGTGAGAGAGAAAAACTAATTAAGTTACTCTCTACCCCACTATCTTCCGGCGCGACTAGGGACGCGCCCGATCCACTCCCAATCAACGCGTTTTCCTATAAATATTAACGGCTTTACCCTAATACATATTCCGACCCCATTCATCCTCTGCCACCCCCTCATCCCCAGGCGCACCCAAATTCTGCGCCAATCAACAACTTTTTCCAATCCAAAACCCCCCACGGACCCTCTTACCTATCCTACTTCGACTATTGTTGGCTGTTTTCGATTTCACTGTGATGCTACAGATCTCCGTGACTGGACTACAGATGAACGCTGTAGCCATATTTTTATCCTGCATTATCTACATGTGGGAGAGGTCTGAGGCAGTTTGTGATAAAACAGTATCCAGAAATTTTATTCAGGAGTACAAAAGACTCCAGTTGTTGGAGAACTAGTAAATTCCTGCAGTAGAGACCGCATATTCCCCACCATTGCGGGGATGGGTCCACTAGTGCAAATCTTGGGGGTATTTATCATTATCCAACTAAGAGAGCAGGGGAGTGCTTTAGAGTTGGCGTTAACAGTGGCGATAGTCGTTGTGGAGGTTGGTGGGATTCTGATGGTCTTTAGTTTCGCAGGCTATGTTCATGTCAAAAGTTGTCTACTGGTTAGAGCAGGCGGAGAAAAGTTTATCTTTGGAACAAGGTGATGACTTTTGTGCCAAAAAGACATTCTGTCGGCAGAATAAAATGAATAGAAGGATGTTAAAATCCATGAGTCCTTTGAGGCTGTACTTTGGCACAAATTATGTGAGCGGCCTTACCCCGCTCGTAATCCAGAACTTTTGCTCAGTTCAAATCGCGAGTCTTCTTCTTATGGGCCACTAAATGGAGGTGATACGATCATGTCTCGTTCATGTCCCATTCTCGCGTGAGTTGTACTTAGATGATGAAGGAAATACATGGAAGAATGGAAGAAAGAGGAATTAGGAGATAGAAAACATACTCTTTTCATAGCATGAAACATAGTTTATGCACTTTTGGAATGCTGTAGATTATGCACTAGCCAGTGCTGACCTTTTTAAAAGCAAACATTTTGATAGTGGTAAACAGAGAAGGTGGAAATTCCGTATCATAAATAGCCTACGGCTTTTGCAGACTTTACGCGGACCAAGAAAAATAAGAATGAATTTAATTATGCAGTTTGAAGAGTATCTATGGCCACATCAAGTCCATCCCCGTTGAGTAAATACTGGAAAACTAAATATATTAGTAAATACATAACCATTAAGCATAAGAATAATATCTCGATAGCTTGAGGCGTAGTTTACGTTTTAGCTGGATGTGTGTGCCCTTTTGTCCGTACACTCAATTGTTCGTGTATGCATTACGACCATTCGGTATCAGGGTTTGAACTTTGGAATTCATCTCAAGGGCGTCGGTTTCGAATATTTATGAAAGATTGGTTAATTATTCGGCTTCTCTTTTAATTGCGTTTCCTCATGTTTATTTCGATAAGTCCGCTTAGATTACGTTCACTAATTATTCGTGATGCGTGTAGAACTAGTAAAATATTACTTGCTTGTTGACCGAAACCAATATTTACGATTCTAATTTTTGATGGAAAGAAGTAAATTTGGATTGGTGACCCACAAAATTTTGTGTATTCTTGGTAGACAAAAAGAAAAAAATTTGTACAGGTAAATTAGTACTTGTAACCTGCAATTAGTATTTGATAAAGTAAACATAAACAAGGATTCATAAGTTATATGTAAAGAAAGATCGGTAGGATAAAATCATAGAAGTAGTTACTCGTAGAAATAAACGTGTCAATTAAAACTTGAAGATAATCTTGTATTTATTGAGCAAAATCCACAGCTAGGTTAGTTTGCCGATAAGAAGTTATCGTTTTAGCTTGCGATACGTCATTCATTATCCAGATTTTGGTGGTATTAGGTAACCTTAGTAAGAGTTTTGTATATCTTTGGCAGCTTCCAAAATGTCTCAAAAAAGAAACTTAATTCCGATTAGCAATCAGCTTTTTACTCCGTTGGTTCTACAATCATTTAAGAGATTTCATCGTAATAAAGAGCTCACCCACTCAGTATTATGTCACTGGGACGACGGTGTCCTTCTAAAAGTTTCCACTTCAAACCTCGACAAGCTCAAATTCGGCATTGCAGCACTGGCAAACATAATCTATGCCGTATGCCATGCAAAAGAGTTGTTGTCTCAGATCTTTGCAAGCAAAGCAAAGAATTTTGTGAACTTATTTTGGACTTTCCTTTGGTGTCTGTACTATTGGTGGGCAAGTGGGAACAATGTAAATTTGATAATGAGGCGAAAAGAATCGGTTGCATTAATCATGGGTATGGTGACGCTGGATTCTCACTTCGCAAATGCAGGTATTTTTTTGATAATACAACAAAACCGGGTATTAAGAACATGCAACATTTCATAGGGACATCTCCAAAAGTAGGAGTTAGCAAAGTTACTCCGACAACCTTTGACAAAATTCAGTCGCCAAACATTCTCCGGCTTTTAATTGTGATCGAAGATGTCATGTTGCTTTCATATGCCATTATCGGAACCACAATGGCGGTGGCGTTATCTCATAAACCGCAATTCATTTCATCTCAATGGAGTGGGGATCATTCATACGGATTTTTGTTGGCATTTGGCATCTTTCAGTGTTACATAATTTCTTCATCCTGTGGAGGAATCTTGTTTTTCACAAACTATTGCACAATCTACATGATTTTTGCGGTGCATTGGATCACTTATTTGAAGACGATGGTCACGATAAACATTCGGAAACATGGAAGGACTGATGTATGATTAGTTCAGCTTTTTTTGTGTTAATAAATTAATAATTTTTCATTGTACTTACTTTGATCAGATGGACGTTGCTTTTAGTCAGTACAGGAAACTGCAAGTGATCAATTCCTATTTTAATCACGCCCATAAGAATTTTGTGTATTCAATGACACTGTCAATGTTTTTTGTCACGATTGTGTGCACACTTTTCTGCTCAATTCGATTTAAAGAAATTGCATTTGTAGAATACATGTTTTTCCCAGTTGCTTGTTTGTTTTTATTTTTGGTTTTCACGGCGTTGTTATACGGATCTGCGGTGGTTTACGAGTCTTCACAAAAATTGCTGGATTCCATCAAAGAAGCGAGTGCTATTCAAATGAAAGGGATGGACGGGAATAAAAACGGAAAACAAAAGAAAATGATACGAAAACAGTGTGCTTCTTTGAAACCATTCGGTGTCAGAATTGGGACGTTGGAATTTATTTCCAAAGCTTCAGTCTTGGTCATTTATGAGCGGCTGATAAATTATTCTGCTTCCGCTTTGATTGCGTTCCCACACGAATATTTTGCAAGTAAAGAAAGCTTATAAAAATACATTCTAATTTATAGGAATCTGTATATTAACACAAAAAATTAGATGTAACATTCAGGACTAATAATATTTAACATTCAGATAACTAAGTATCAATTCTTTCGGAATGAAAATAATGGTGAAGCCATGCGAATGCATTTTAGGTTAGGTTTAGAATGAATAGCCTAAATAAGTAACAATTGCATATCACTTTAATGACAGGTATTGATGCTTGGTTAGTGAAGATGCTTTACAAATGTTTGGATTTCCAATGGATTGAATTGCAGCATTTAAGGAGTACTTCCGACAATATCCTCCAGTGAAGTCTCCTAGTATGGAAAGATGCAAAAGGAAAAGTTTAGTTTAAACTGAACCATCAGGATTGACTGCTTTGTACTTACCCAAAACGCGGTCTGAAGATATGTTTCCAAAAGCTCTTTTACAGGATTGTCCATTAATTCGTGCAAATCAACAATGTTATCCACTAACTGTCCAGAGACAGTCATAATGATATGATCTTTCATGTGGATCGGTAACTCGTCGAGTGGCAAAAGATCCCCAAATTCACAGTCTAATATTCCCATAACAGATACCCTTGGAGCCTGACTCCGTTCAGGATTCAATACAACGAATCCGTCTTCAACATCAAATACACCAGTGTAACTCAAACGCAGGTGTGCTTGAACTGACCAGTTTCCATATGAAGTGAAATCAATCGCATCGGGATACGTCACCGTTCCGCTTGCCGTAAAATATCCTGTTGCAAACCCATTTACTTGAACCACTTGACGACTTATCTTATCTGAGGCTTACGATGGATTTATATAATACCTGAAAATGTGACGTTGGTATAATCGATCTGCATAGGGAACACTCGAATTACAGGTGTAACAACTGAAGTGAATTTGGATTCCAATGGCCACTTTCCAAGTTTTGAAACTTGGGTGTCCCTACGGAAAAAAGTATTTTTAAGTAGTGCATCAATATTATATATAATTTTAATTTGTATCCTTCTAGTACGTAAGATTCATTAAAATCTTGTAAGTTGGTGAACCATCGAAAATTGCACGTGGGTTGGCTTGTATTGGAATTGGTTCCTTTCCAACCTGATGCATCCAATCCCACCAATTTCCCATTTGTACGGTAAGAAAATTGTTGAAACCATCATTGCAAGTGGCAGAACCTGTCAAGTCAATCATGTAATTATTGCTATTATTTGGAAACGTATAAAGTTCTAATATCAGCCAAACTAACCTGATAAGCTGATACAAATTGCAAAGCAAATGCAGAGATATTCAGTAACGAGCTTCATGTCGAAGCTTCTTCTTCTAAGTTGCGACTACCTATAACGCACAATGAGACAGTCAATTTAATGGGTGCGATATGAAATTTTATTGGATTATTTGATCAATGATAACAAAAAATAGTTGTTGAGCCGTTTAGCCGGTTAGAGGTTATTCTGATCATTAGATTAAAGGTGTATTACCAAACCCATTCCAAGTTTATCCGACTGTGAAAATTAAGCATCCAGTAAATGACAAGTCTTCATCACATAATCACTTATGTAAGATTGGATCTCATGCTGGCTGCCAGTTGATAATTGTAGCGCAACTATAAAAAAAATGGTTTGCGCAATTAATCAAAGTTGTAATTCAAGTGGCAGATAACTTGTCTGACGCAAATGAAAGTATCGAAATAATTGAGATTTGATTGCTTTAAAACTTATGCAGAGCTATTCAACAATGAGCTTCATGTTAATAGTTACCATTCAAATTGCAACAAACTACAGCGCACAATGAGACAGTTGTAAATGGATGCGGTATGGAATTTTACTGGATTATTTGATCGAAGATAACGAAATAGTTGAATAGTTGAGCTGGCTTATTTTTATCATGAGTTTGCGAGTAAAAGTGTACAAGTCTAATAATTCCCACTTTATCCGACTGTAAAAGTGAAGCTTCCAGCAGATTACAAGCCATCATTGCATAATCACTCATGTAAAGTTTGATCTTACGCTGGTCGTCGGTTAAAACATGCCAGAAGCTTAAAGCAAATAAAATCTCGAAATAACTAAGATTAGCTTGATTTAAACTTGGCAAGAGTTAATATAAACTTCCAGTGCAGCCTTCATGTAGCCCGTAATAAATTTTACCACAATTTTGTCCGTATTTGTTAAAATCCATTTTCCCGAATTAAATTCAAAAGCTTGGAACCTTTACAAAATAAGAAATGGCTTCGTTCATAGAACAATGATTGCATGGCTTGTTCCTATCCTTGCATCTCTGCTATAAGCCGAGAAATGTTTACTATTCGCATCAAAAATAGACATAGTTAGTCAAATCGGGGTATTGATTTGATCCGATTTCTTTTTTTTATGGAGATAAAACACGTTGACATTCTGTTTAACAAGAGACTAACAATCGAGGTCTGCTCAATTATTTACTAAGATTTGAAGATTGGGCGAACGAAAAGCAACAAATCAAGCTAGTTATCGTAACGTATAAATGCGGATACCGTACAAAAAAGAATTACTTTAATTGGTTGACAACTGTCATAACGCTGTTTGCACTTCATTTTTAGAAGTTATTTTCAACTCGGCCCTTTAAGAACGAGATGTTTCTACATGAAAAGGGAATCAAAATAGCACAGTTCCAATGCAAAACCGTATTATTCGCGTTGTCGGAATTGTAAGAAAAATAAATCTACTGAAATTTTAATAAACATTTACAATTTTGATTCACTTCTTCCAACCCAGGATGATCCCGTTTACTCGCACCAGCTCACATTTGCCACAAACTCCAGCGACGTCCAATTCCAGGCTGGGGAATCCCTGGAAATTCTGCAGTTATTGAAGTTTTCCATTGGATTTAGGTAGATTTAAAAAATGACAGTTATACAATAGAATCCTATTGTAGAATGACTACTTATTGTAAGGCATACGACATTGCGAAGCACTGGCTGGCCACTGATTTCTGCTGAAGACAACCGGGCATGGACAGGAATTGGAGGATTATTACAAGATAATAAGGCAGATCTGTCCATAACTCCGGTGTACTACTTGAAGAGTTTTAGTTTCCTAACTCCTACCTCGGTTCAATACCTTGTCGCCTGTTTTCGCCAACCACCCAAAGATAACGTTGTCATAGACATTTACACGAGTACGATCAGCGCCCAGTGTTGGCTGGCGTTGGGACTTGTTATCTTGGCCACACTTGCCACTTCCTGTTTGGCCTCTTATCTGCAGAAAGAAGGAGATTGTAAAGTGGGAGAAAATTTGTCCTGGATTCTTGTCACATTGTGTCGGCAAAGTAAACGCATTATCTCGCCCTTGTTTGTATGCAGTTTCAAATTTATTGTTCTTTCCAGGTTATTATTTTTCTCATGGCAACCCTCAAATACGGATTGTTTACGTTTCCCTTTTCTTTACAGCTATCGTATTGATGACAGCTTTCAGTGCAAATCTGCTCTCAAGTAGATCTCGGGCTGGAGCTCATTTACCAATTGAGAATATTGGCGAATTAGTTAAAGGACCTTTCCAATTCTATCGAGACAATGCAACATCATTCCTTAGCCAGGAATCTTTAGAGGTTAACTGGACATTTGGATAATAATAAGTAGAACAACTTGTTTTTAAAAAAAAATCTTTTAGCCTTGGATCACACAAAGTTCAGAAATTGAGTCGGTGTTTGGCATCGGCAAAATATTGTCGGATACAGCCGCTTTTGTGACGTTTGACGCCTTTCCATTCAATATTTACAGGAATGACTATGGTTTAGGGGAAGATACCATTTGCAACTCAATCTTCCACTTTAGCGTCCCAGGTAGTCACAGAAGGATAGGGATGCTGGTTCAAAAGGATTCGGAATTGAAAGAAATACTGAATCCAAAGTAAGCTGTGAACAAATTCAAATAACTTTTAATAAAGCATAAAGTTTTAATAAAGCAACTCATCAACAGGATTTTGAAACTGAGAGAGACTGGATTTCTGCGAAAAATTGCTTCAAAATGGTCTCCATCCGTGGCGGAAAAATGCCGGAGAAATATACGACCAAGGCCTAAATCCAGTTTTGAACCAGTTGCCATTGGAGATGTTTACGCAATTTTATTTGCATTTTTTATCGCATCGATAATATCTTTTGTAATAACAACAATAGAATTTTCGCTTTGTAGTGGATTTCCGTAGTAGTAAGCGGATAAAAAAAATGAACGAAAATGTTACTCAGTTTCAAATAAAGCTACGATTTTGTTTCTTAAATGTTTAATGTGACTAATCCTGATTCAAAAAAATCAATGAATTACACCCGGATCTCGGTATTATTTCGGGACCTTTGTAAATGTAGAAAATTTTTGGCCGTTTACTTACAATTACAGGAATGGGTCTTGTATAATTTTACGGCAAGTTTACAAATATTTAAGCTTTGAATCAATTCAATTATTGGACCAATCGCAGCAATTAGCAAAACAAGATTACAAATTCTCACAGTTCGTTTTTATATTCTACGTTTTCACCGCTATCCTGGCTTTTCTCCAACATTTCAATCACAACCAGGCCGGAAAAGGGTTCTTTGGTAATGTAAAACCCAGTGTCCATCACGTTTGTGTAGACCGTAGTCCCAATACAAGCCCAAAAAGATTCTTCCACTTCCTGGATGGATAATTGGAGCGGCGATTTCTCAAAGGTTTCTGTGCAAAGAGAAACATGATCTAATTTTTAATCATAAATATTAGCAAACTAGGAGATCTACCTATGCATGTAGTTGTACACTCCTTTCTTTTTGCTGGTGAGTTGAAAATGAAGTCCTTGTTATCCCTTGAAAAGTTGGAATTAATCAAGCAAATTGTAACTGGTTCCGGATACATAAAACCAGACTTTAGATAAATTCCGGATTCGTGGATTTAGAAAGGAAACGTGGTTCCAGCAATTCATCCAGGGTTAGGACTGCATCCCGCTTTTTGTCAGGGTCGGACAAATCCAGATCACTTGTCATGGATGAGTTGGAACCGATGATGATCTGAAAATTAAGAAAACTTTGCAATAACTTCCTTGGTAAAGAGTCAAGGAAAGTTTGGGTTGTTACCGTTGTTGTATTTGATAAAGTGGTGTAGTCCATTTCTTTATTTTCGTTTTTAGCTTGACTCGAAAATCCGGAAGATATGCATTCTGACAACGATTTTAGTACTGTTGCTCTCCTCCAGACTTGAATAGGTCCTTCCGGTCCGCCACAAAGGAGTTTACACTCGGGGTTGCCATTTGCGTTGTATCTAAGTTCCAAACTAAAATTTGACCCATCTCGTTTTAGGGCTTTAGATTGCAGACAAATGTGTCCGATGTCAAATTCTACGTATAAAATTGGCCAGTGTTTATCCATCAGGTCAAGTCCTGGTGGAGTGAGAATCATTAAATTTGGACCAATTGTTAGAAAATATGAAGCAATTTTGGTTGGTTGAAGCATTACATACCTCGAAACGGGTTGAGGATTGTTGCATTCTTTACCACGACTGGAATTGTCTTAGCATCATTGTGTACGCTGCAGCTTGAAAATGGGATCATCATTATGCAATTACTAGGTAGCTCCTTCCGGCCGGCATACTGATAAAGTTACAAATGCCTTTTTGGTAATACCCTACAAAGTGGTAGAAATAATATCTGCATTACATATGTATTTGGGCACATCAATGCACCTCAATCGTGAGAGCTCACCGTGGAATCGGCTTATGAAAAAAGACGAATCTTGCATCATTTGAAGCCACATTCCAACTTCCACCAGTAAAATGTATTTGACCAATAACATGAAAATTATAGAAATTAGATTATCACAGTTTATAAATCATCATACTACAGTTCATCGCTGTAATTTATTTCTTCAATGTTATCCTGTTCTATTTTTAACTTTTTAATCATTACCAACCCAGTGGGTGGATCTTTCATAAAATAAAATCCAGAGTCGGCCAGTTTCGTGTAGATTATTGTTCCAATACAAACCCAAAAAGATTCTTCCACTTCCTCGTTCGATAGTTGGAGCGGAGATTTGCCAAATGTTTCTAAAAACATTTCTGGAATCAAGGGATGTGAATTTGGACAAATTTCTCTTTTTTATGTGGGGACTGGATTAAGTACCTGTACAAGTAATTGTGCAATCCTCTCGGGTTTTTGATGAGCTAAAAATTAAGTCGTTATGCATGTTTTGAAACATGGTGTCAATCATGCACACGGTAATTGGCTCAGGATACTGGAATCCCGTCTTTAGTACGATGCCAGAGTCGTCAATGGTTTTGGAAATGAAGCGTGGCTCAAATATTTCATCTGGGGTGAGAACAGAGTCCAATTTATTGTCGGGGTCAAAAAGATCGAGACTTAGTTCTTGTCCGGACTTGGTACCGAGAATAATCTAATATAAAAGCAACAAAGTTTGGAAATTTTTGCGAAAGATGTGCTTCATTATTTGTTACCGTTGTTCCATTTGGTAGTGAGGTGTAGTCGATTGGTTCGTCTGTTTCACGTTTATAGAAGGCAGAGGAAACGCAGTTTGTTAGAGATTTTAGTACTGAAGCTCTCCTCCAGACTTGTACAGGACCCAAGGGTATACTTACCTCGAAATGGATTGAGGATCGACACATTTTTCACCACTACCGGAATTACTTTAACGTCGTCCTTGTGCTCGCCGCAGTTGGAAAGGTGTGGCAGCAACAAGTTTATTATAATTGCACTAAAAACAATTACAAAGATCCTGGACGGAGCCATTTATTATTGACAATAATAAGTGATTGATACTAACTGCAATTTAATAATATTAAAAAATGTGTTGTGTGAATATAAAACGCGAAGTTGTCGTTGGTTATGAGAATAACTTACTCATGTGTCAGGCGAAGATAAGCATATTAATCAGTTCAAGTGGTGTCACCGACGTTCATATTTATCTGTATTTGTTCCATAATAATCAAATACCAATGAGTACGATAAAAAATCGTTGCAAATTGGTGGTACAAGTTTCCAATGAAATGATTAAGCATCGATAAGTATGCATTAGTCTTTCCGGTCGGCATTTTTGTTTAAATACAGTTGCGAATTGCGTAGTTCATAGTACTCTTTAAAATCTTGGAAGTAATCTTATAAGAGCATTAAATTGACAGATTAGAACGAACGATTGACATAAAACAGAACATTTTTAGCTTATCTCATCAATCAATCATTTGTAGTCTGGCTGATATTTTATGCGATGCATCAGTCCGTCAATTGTACTAAAATGCTGCTGTTAAATGTTTGTGATTTTACGATTGCAGATGAACAAATTAATTAATCCATGTTTTTTCATCGATTAAATCAGATTCATTGGAAAACCAAACTTTTACTTGAAGCAAATGAACATGTAATGTGGAGAAACGATTAATTGGGCACATAAATATCACGAACTAAGCCAGAGAAAATAGTTGAGCAAATGCATTTTAAAATTTACTTTGTCAAATACCAACCCAGTGCATACACTACTAAAACAACTGTTTAACTAATGTGGTCTGGCATTGTCTCATATTTCCAACCACGGATCTCAACTAGTGGATAAGTCATTTCGAATTGGGATCTGAGTGAGGATCTGAGAAATGAGTGATGAAAGAAGGAAATCATTTCACACTACGTTGTCTCTTGTTTCTCAGTTAAACAGTCAACCAAATTGAGTAATGCATAATGATCAGGAAAGTGGTTACCTATCAGTTTTGATACTCTGGTTGCAAAATCACTGGCAGTTGTTGTTTGGTTGGAAAATAGAAAGTAATGATAATACAATAGTAATACGATTTTTTTAAATTATTGATAAAAATATTATGTGGCCAGATAATTTCGTTTCCACGAAGTAAACGTGGTCTTTTAATTCGTGAGGAAAACCATCACATTGCATTTTAATTGTATTTACTTGTTCATTCTCATTTAGCTGATCAAATTAAAATTTTGATACTAGACCAGTTTTCAAAATAATCGGTACAGAACTTGTACCGTAATTAGAATGAGACAGACATTAACTAATGAGATGAAAATATGACCTTAATCCTGGCTCAGTTCGGAAGTTTGAGTGACAGGCGTTAATTACATGCACAGTCTGCCTCACATTGTAAACGGAGCAATAATGGCATGGAAAAGTGGAAGTATTGGGTTTCGTTGGGAAAATGAGAGTATTTTATGTGGTATTGTACACTCGTACCTTTTTCATTCACATTCTTTTTCTGTTTTGCACTTGACTTGTTCTTTGTTTCTCTGCTGTCTTAAGTTCTTTGTGCATGTTTCCTCGCAAATATCAATCAACCGAAGATGACAGAAGCATTTGCTAAATTTAAGAAAGGAACTTACGCAAATCTTTACAAGGACTGGGGAGGTAATCATTTGTAAAAATTGCTATGGAGTCAACTTCCTGTGACGAAAGTGATTTTGGTTGTTCTTACTATTTTCCATTCTTGAGAGTTCGGCAAGTTCTGTGGTTACGTGAAGTTAAGTGTTTATAAATTTAAGTTCCTGAGAAATTTGAGAAATCCAAAGGCTCCTGGGAAGCTTGGATAACTCTCAGAATCAACCATGGACTCGGTAAGCTTGAATATTTGCCAATTTTTATAAAACATTTATACAATATTTTATACAAAATTTAGGACAAATCTAAAGTTTTTAAATATCCACATCCATGTATTCCGTCAATCAACCTCCAAATAAATTTGTTTAATTACAGAAACGAGCCCAAGAAATCCGTCAAAAAATGCTGGATAAAAAAGAAGAAAGGAAAAAGATTCGGACCAAAGGATTTGTGACAAAAAGGCGAAGACAGAATTTAAAGGAATGGATTACTTTCCAAAGACAGCGATTCAATTTTGAGGAAGAACGCAAGAAAAAAATGATCAAACGCGAAAAATCAATCAAGGAAAGATGTGGACCGGTCAAAGATATCAGACAAATTGATAATGAATCCGAAGCAATCCGAATTGTTAAACTGTATCACAACCACATGTCTCGGCTTCAGGAGGATATTTACGACTTGGATTACGACTTGGCCTTTAAAAATATGAAGGTCTGCAAATTCCTGGAGTTAGCAGTTTATTGAAAGTGCAATAAATTAATATTTTTTTTGCTTAGATTAATCATTTACGACTTGAGTTGGACGAGATGAAAGGAAAATTGTGAGTGGCTCTGGAGTCTATTGCCTTTACTTAGAACATAATATTAATTTTTATAATGTTTCAGCATCAAACCGCAGCTGAAGAAAGTTCGGAAAACGGCAAACTGGAACTGAGACATTTTTTTTGCATTCGCTTAATTTGCAAAATTGCATCAAATTCGAGATGTGACAACCTGTGTGGAAAATTAATAAATTATTGTGCATTGCGATTATTCAAGTTAATTTGAAGGCTTCCTAATCTAGACTTCGATATTGTTTGAGTTTATAATTTAATCCACTTGTACTTGACGTACCAAATTTCGGACAGGAAACAGTAATTAGGATAAGAGAAACAATAATATGGAGCAGATTTGACTTGAATCCAGACTCGGTTCAAGGTTTGAGCGACAGTCGTTAATTACATTTGCAGTCTGCTTCATATTTTAAACCAAGTCAAGCTGACGGAAGAAAGGAAAGTATTGTGTTACAAACGAAGAGTATTTCAAGTGCTGTAAACCTCATTGACATTCTTTTTTCCTTTGCACTTGGCTTCATTTTGTTGCTAGACCTTTGTGTATGTGGAAGAGATTCTGCCCAAATACCAGCCCACTATGCTAAAACTATGCGATGCATTACGTAAATTATGACTAAGACGGTTAACATTTGCAAAAAAACTGCAAATGAGCCAACTTCCCGTGACAAAATTTACTTTGGTTATTTGGGATTGTTCCCGTTTTTTTAGCAGAATTTTGAGATTTTTATAATTTAAGATTTTAGTGCCATAAAAAATCATAAAATCTAGTCATGGACTCGGTAAGATTTGATGATTGTCTTAAGATTTTTCGTCTTTTATCACAATTTGTTTTTCCGATTTGCAGGCACGAGCTAAAGAAATCCGTCAAAAAATGTCGGATAAGAAAGAAGCCAAGAAAAAAATAAGGATGAAGGGATTCATCACAAAAAGAAGGCGACAGAATCTCAAGGAATGGATTACATTTCAGAGACAGCGATTCAATTTTGAGGAAGAGCGCAAGAAGAAGATGATCGTACGAGAGAAAACGATTAAAGAAAGATCCGGGGAATTGAAGGATGTTAAACCGATGGGTCAAGGTAAATGTCTTGAAATATTTCATCAAGTTTGGTAGAAATATGTTATGCTGATATTTCCAGAGGAAGTATACCGAACTGTGGTGCAGTACCACGGCCACATGTCCAGGTTGGAGGAAGACTTGTACGACTTGGATTATGACGTGGCCTTCAAAAATATGCAGGTATGAAAGTAATTGGATGATATAGTTAACTTTGAGTTTAGTTTAATAAACTGACAATGAGTAATCTTCTATTTCCAGATTAATCATTTACGACTTGAGCTGGATGAAATGAAAGGGAAGTTGTGAGTGGATTTGACATCAATTACATCTTCTGGCAATAATTAAAATGTTTATTTATTATCTTGAAATAATTTCAGCATTAAACCACAACTGAAGAAAGTGAGGAAAACGGCGAACTGGAACTGAATCAGGGCATTATTTTGATCACGTATACAAGATTGTATGACCGTCGTGTTACGGAACAAGCTGGTTGGATAACAAATATGGCTTTGTCAAATTAATGAACGATTATAATTAACTTTTGTTTGATTTATAGTGTCAGTGTTCACATTATTTTAATTTCCATTTGCTAGTAATACCACTTTGTCTTAAATTCAATCATTTCTTGTTCAATCCTGCTTATGTACGTTTATCGTTATCTATACAAGCTTGTTTATCAATAAATCAGTGACTTGTTCAACACGATATCTCCGTATCCAAAGGATAATTATACAAGTTCACTGGCAGTGGAATTGTCAATGTTGACTAAACGGGGAATAAATGCCACGATTTTGATGCATCCAAAATTTGGATTTCCAATATTTTTATTTGCAATAAGTTTGCCACAAAAATCAGTTTTAACCAATTGATGCAAATTGTGTAATGCAAAGGTTTCATTTCAATTAAAGATCGAATAGTTCCTCCTTCAAATTTCTAGGCAATACGAAATATTGAAAAACAATATTACACCGTAATATTTACGCATTTATTAAAATTCTATTTCCAAGAAAAGTCTTCATACAAATGCAAAGAAAGTTTTAAGTTTTACTGACTAGCATCACTATTCCTAACTGTTAATTGGGTTCTTGCTTTACACGAACACTACAATCGAAAATAATTGATTTTTTAATAATATTGGAATCTTATCAGTCAATGATCAGAAATCCCACTCCAGGATCACAGAATTCCCGAGTGTCCACTTGTAAAAACCCAAGTGTGTAAATTACCTGACTAATAACTTATCGAGTGCCCTGTCATAAATTGATAAGCGTCTACATAAAACCAACCGTTCCTCTCCATTTGTCCATATTATCAGCATTTACCATAATTTCAGAAAAATAACTCGCCAATCATGGCCTCACTTAGTTTAGAATCCTTCAGTTATCCTGAACAAAACTGGAGCCTTTGGGAAGTTGACGTAATCTCTGACAAATCTCAATTCTTCTGGTTAGAACAAATAGACTCACAATGGTGGCTCTATTTCTCGGAGTTCTACTGGTCCAAGTTAACTTATCTCTTAGTTGCCGCATATTTCCTGGGAATTATTGCCACCCAGCATTACATGAAAAATAGGGAACCAATCACTAGCTTTAAACTCCCACTAAAAGCAGTATTCGTAGTAAATGCGATACTCGGAATTGGCTGCACGATACGAACTGCACCCCGAATTTGGGATGCGATCTCACATCAAGATAGTTTTTATCACTTGTTTTGTGTTAGGTAAGAGGAAAAAGTTTTGAATTTTGTGGAAATTTAAAGATTAGTAGATTTATGACACAGGAATGGGCCACTAACCTTTGAATTCTTTTGGGTAATAATGTACCATTGGTCGAAACTTTGGCAGTTGAGTGAGACATTCTTCATTATTCTGCTGAAGAGGAAATTGACTTTGTTGCACGTGTAAGTAATAAAATTAATAAAAGTGAAACAATTGCAATAAAGTTTGCTTAATTACAGCGTCCACCACTCCACAATGGCCACAATGTCAGCCGCAATTGCTCCTTATGGCGAGCCACTGATGTACTGCATATTTTTCCTTAATGTACTCCAACATTCACTAACTTATCCGTTGCTAGTTGCAAAGGTGAGAGGAATGGTGATAATTTTGCAGGATTTACAAAATTTGAAGTGTTTAAACATTAATGAAACTCTACTATTTTATGAAGATGTCGGATATCAAGTTATGGAAAGGGAGTAATGCCTTTATTCTCGTTTTGGAGCTGGGTGTGGTAGTAACTGGTGTTTGTGGAAGTATCTACACGCAAACTGTAATGGGTACGGGATAATTCAGGCTTTATTTAAAAAATAAGGTGTCCTTTTGTCACCACAGAATTAAGAACGCGTTTTAAATACTCACAGGTTCCGGACGAGATTGTACCAGACATCCGAGGAGCGTTGTTATTTTTAATTTTGGAATCTGGGCAATTACTCTGCTCGTTGGGAAGATGTTGGTAGCGGAGGTTTCTAATAAAAAGAAAATTAAATAAAAGAGCTTCTTCTAACACGAATATTTTTGTTGTGAAATCATGGAATATTTGAACAAGCTTTAAAATTGTTTGTTTATTTTATGGCGTGTCATTACTTGCTGGCTGGTTAACGGAGAAAATCAACACAATGTGCAGCTCAGTTGTATTCCACAACAGTTCTTCCTTCCTGCTTAAATCTAGGCGGAGATCTAATAAATGTTTCCAGCCTTGCATGTTTTCTTTTGGCAGTCCAAAAACGCCTCTTATTAATCCATATTATACAAACGCAAGCGTTGCATGGGCACAAGTACAGTCGTATTCAGCGGAAGCTGAGGGTTTATTGTGTTCAGCAAATTGCACGATGTCTGACTCAAACATGAAACACTTTTTAGGTACATAATCTCTGAGCGGTCAAGGTCTTCACAAGAATTTGATTGCTTAACGCGGTTAAACTATGAAAATTTATTGTATCAAAATGTCAAATTTCCTAACTTGCATAGTTCTCTGCGTCCAAGTTGCATTCATAGGAACCTCCCAAGCTACCACCAAGAATCTAATGTAAGTAAAATACAAATTTAGAATCACATTAATGTAAGTCCTACCCAATCTTGTTTTACTTTAGTGTGGATTCTCAAACTGGAAAAAATTCGTCGCAAAATGATCTTCCCGAAATGACAGTGTGCTTTCAGAACGTGTGCCGGACAAGTTGGGGAAATACCACGGATCCGCTGACTTTCAATCACTTTGGCCCTGACAAAGATAACCTGTTTTCTATTACTTGCAAAGCCAACTACCCACTCCAACTTGACACCGATGGTATTGGGGTACGTTGTGCTACTAGGCATTAAAACCTTGGCATGTAAATTGTACTCACCCAAAATCCACAGGGTTTTGGTTACACATTCGGAGAATCTTCAAAATGTCTCGAAATCCGAGATGGAATTTGCAACGGACAATTTACTTTTACTGCAAATTTCCCAAATTTCCACCACATCACGCGTCTCTACTCCTGTAGTGGAAATGGGGACGGGGATCGAAGTTTGGTGTCTTCCGTCTATATTTATGGCTACAGTAGGAAAGACACTGCTTCGTTCTTACTTTCATTACAATTGTTAATTATTATCAGGTGGATCAATCCTGGTTGGAAGTGATTATCAGAGAAAAATATACATTACACGGACCGGTAGGGATCAGTGGATCAATTTAGAGTGTGCTGTAAATCATCCCAATGCCACTCTGCGTGTGGCAAGGATGGATCAGGTGCTGTAATAGGATTATTTTGGAAAATATAAAAAATGAAGTTCTATTCATTATCTTTCCTAGATCGGGAAGACATTGCAACTCCTCCCACCTGAGGCTATGGTTTGGAATAAAAACAACGGGATCCGTTTCAAACTCGGTGCAAAAGACGGGGGTGGAACGTTTTACTGCGTTGGATCACTCCCTGGACGGAACGAATTCCGGGAGTATGCCGTAGTAAAAGGGAGTCAGAAACGGGAGGAGTTTTGTCGCTATAAGTGTCCCCATTTGAACACGATTTGCTGCCCAAGCTGCCCGGAACGGAGTCAGTGCGCCTGCGCCCCAGGCTATGTGGATATTGGGAGAGCTTCCTATGAATCGAGGAAATGTTTGAGATTATGCGAGCAGGACTCGGATTGTCCACAGGAGTCTTTGTGCTATGCAGATGGAGACCTGAGTCACTGTGTTAATCCTTGTACGAAGGTGTTTTGTCCAGGGATTAGTTGCAGGACTTTGGGCCACTTTCGTAAAGTTGTGTGCGGAAACGGGACAAAGATATGAAAAAAGAAGGCTAAGCAAAAAAGTTGGAAAGTCTAAAAAGTTAAAATTTCAATCTAGCCTTTAACAAGGTAAATAAAATTTATGCAGCATGTACATGAAAAGTGTGAGTGTGGATTTTTTTTTCTTGAGATAAATTGGAGTCTGAAACATAGTCAAACTCTGAATTTTGTATTCATCACCTTTTGCTGGGACACTAATTGCATTATTACAAGAATATGAGAAGTGTATTATACGAGTACTCGTAAATTAAACATTAAAAAACAACGCCAAAGCAATGGAAGGAGTCCGATTGCTGTCATTACCAACCCCAGCCGAGTAATTAAACGAGACAGTTCACAACCTCATTCCTCTATGTCTACCAGTATTTAGTGGAGTTCAGACAATACATTTTTCCTAGTTTTATGGATCAGATTGCAAAAGAATCAAACACTGCTTTCTCACGTAGAATCTATGGAAGAAATTGGGTTGATCCAAGCAATTGCTAAAAATATCAATCACAATGCATCAAGTACTCCGATATTCGCTTGAGAAATATTATTTCAAAAGATAAAGATAAGAGTAACCCGAATGACTCATTTACTTGCCAGTCACTCACTCATAAACATCACAGGTTTCGTTTAAACTTTATTTTTAAACTGATTGAATTACAGAACACAACATTACTTATTCTGAGTAATCCAGGGTAGAACACTTGAAATGGAAAGCTTGTTTAGGGCCTATGCACCTTATCTCCATTACATTGGATTGGCTGGATTGGTAAAAAACGATTCTTTTTCAATCAACGAAATTCTCGGTTTTAAAGTTCCAAGTAGTTTGTACAGCTTCTAAGATAAATGATTGTGTGAATTTTGCAGACGGCGTCGGTCTATACCATAATTTGTGACGTGGTTCTTCTTGTGAATCATCTTTCTTCAGGATGTTCAACCACTGCTGATTTGGAACTTGGTCTAGCTGGGGGGACAATAAATATTCATTTTGGTAGATAAATTTATGGGAACATTATCAAATAAATTCTGGTTAAAATGCAGTCTCCTTTGCAGATTCCTTTTGGTTTAACGCGGCCCAAATTTGTGTAGCCTTGACTTTTGACATTTTATTGATGCAAGTATCATGGGGACTTTTAATACCACTTCTGAAAAAGGTTGGCCTACTCTGATATTAGTGGAATCATGAAATAAATTGTTAAATGTAATGAACCCAGGCAGAAGACTATCCATTGGAAATGGTGGAACAAGCTCGGATCTGGTTAGAGGAGTCCGTTTTCCTCATAATTATGTGGGGATTGATAGGAAATGTGTTTTATTTTCCGCTGCACTGTGTTGGATACTGGTTTGTTAGGAGATTTGTTAAAAAAGCGGACAAAGTCATGGCAGAGGGTGGCTCCTTGGATTTATCAAGCATTTCCAGAATTAAAACAGCAGTTGGAAAACAATTTGTTTGGCATGTGGCAGGATTAATTGTAATGTTTGTTTGGAAACAGTAATGGTTTTGACTGTAATATTCATTGTGTTTTCAGTCCAGTAATAAAAACCATGGGATAATGAACAATGCCGTTGTGTGCAGTATCTCAAATTTTTTACAGACGACAATTTGACGTCATATTTTAGTTTCACCACTTATCAGGCTGGAAATAACATTTTACCAGCTTTGATGCATATCAGATTACAATTGATCGAGGCACTAGTTTTTCAATGCAAATCTATCCTCGCAACACAGAACGGATCAAGCTGAACTGGTAATCCATGTAATGTCCATACCAATTACAATGCATCGGGTAGTCATGCTCTTAATAAAAATTATCTTGTAAGTAAAAAATAAGAATAGCTTAAATGACTCATTTACTTGCCAGTCACTCACTTAACAGCATCAATTTAGTTAGTCGTTATTTGATCGAATTCCTCTACTTATAACCGAGTGAGACAACTTAAAATGGAAAATTTGTTCAGGAAATCCGCACCTTATCTTCATTACATCGGGATGTCCGGCTTGGTAAAGAAAATCATTTCTTTTAAATCTAGACATTTCTGCTGTAAAGTTTATATAATTTAAAAACTGAAGTAATGTGTTAACATTTATATTGCAGGCGACGTCGGTCATTTCCATATTTGGTGACTTGATTGGATTATTGATCCTTGTCATGCATCATCTGTGTCCAAGATGTGTAACGGTGGCTACTTTGGGATTTGGTCTGGCTGGCGAGGGAACAATGATTAGGCTGAGTGGTAATTAAAACGAGTTTTGTGAATATTGCCAAATCCTTTTTTTTATTAAATCAGTCTAATTTTCAGATCCTTTTTTGTATAACGTGGCCGCAACCTGTGTTTTCTTGATTGTTGATGTTTTATTGATTCGAGCTTCGTGGAGACTTTTAAATCCACTTCTTGCAAAGGTGGATGTTCTCATTTGTTGTTTTCCTCATTGTAAGTTATGAAATCATATAATAAATTGCTTAATATGATTTGAATCCAGGCAGAAGATTATCCTTTGGAAATGGTGAAGCAAGCCCGGACCTGGTTAAGGGAATCTGTCCTTCTCATAATTGTGTGGGGCTTGGTGGGAAATGTGCTCTATTTTCTTCTGCACTGCGTTGGATACTGGTTTGTTAAGAGATTCGTTACAAATGTGGACAAAGTATTGGCACAGGCAGAAGGCGACCGTTTGGAATTATCGGTCATTTCCAAAATTAAAAGGGAAATTGGAAAACAACTGGTTTTGCATGTGGTTGGGTTAATTGTTATGATTTTTTTGAAACTGTAATGTTTTTTTATTTCTACTTTTTATAACGAAAACATTATAAAAGTTTAAAACTTTTGTCAATCATGTTAGGCATTAATGTTGTGTCGGGTATTACTTCAACCATAATGAGACAATATAGTCAGCAATTGAAGTGCTGGTAATAAGATGTGGTAGTAATGAAGTACCCGAAACTGTTTGGTGCGTTTTACATATCTTAAATACTTCCAAGACAATTATACTGGCTCTGTTGACACGATTAGAAATGTAAATTACGAGTTCGCAAATTCAAACAGACGAACTAGGAATCATATTTCTTCCATTGCTGAATATGCTTCTTTGCTTTCAACTTAACGATATTTATAAAAAATTAGAGTATAAAAAGTCTTTCATTCATTGAATAATAAAGCTGCACGCTCTTAAACAAAGCTCGATTTCCATGCATTGTCAATAAACATGATCATTATTCAATGGATTGAAGCAGAACAATTCTAGAATGACGTCAAATATTTACATAAAAGTCTGAAGAAAGCAATTTGAATAAGATCTGGTCACTAAAAAAATTAAACCAAGTTCAAGTTTGAGACGGGTTTATTTTATGATCTGTTCAAGTAATGTCAAAAAATGGTTTTGTTGACGGAGAAAAAGGCAAGAAATCTGAGACAATTGCAATATTTATATTTAACCGTTCTCTTTCATAATGTACCTTAACACTTGCAATAGTTGAATACTCAGTAGCTGTAATTTTTAAGAACACACATGAAGATGAAACATTAACGCGGAGAGATTTGCATTAATTTACACAGAGAGAGTTAGTTGACAATTTTCACTCTTTGACAAAACTTCGATCTCTGACACGTTTATCCAGATAAATCCCTTGACTAAAATTATCAAAGTTTGTCTCAATCCCACTCCGTTTTCTGGTTAAATAACATTTTCAAAGTTTTACAATGATGGTTAAATACCAGAAAGTGTCCAGAAATTCAACCCTCCTCAAAATAGGTGTTGGTGTTTTTCTCCTGAAATTGTTACTGGCATCCTGCTACATTCAAACATTTAATTACAAAGCTGCCCGGAACCGTTCCATTAAAAATCCTGAACATTCTAAAAATTTATCTGAACATGTATTCCTCGACTTTCAATCTGTGCAAGGATACGAGTTTCGCTACACCGCAATAATTATGCAAGACCAAGAACCCGAATTCAGTTGTACCATGGTTAAATCCGGCACTCTGCCCAACAACTGTCCCGGTTTTGCTCAAGAACTGATGACATTCAATTACCAGACTATGGCCACTTTGACCCACTCTCTTCCTATTAAAGTGAGATATCTCTATGCTCAAGTGACATTTATTGGGAATACCATTGCCACCAGTTACCTGGCCAGTGACACAGTCCATTCTCTGGATGCAGTGGACGTAATTAGGCAATCAAAGGAGATCCCGTATTTTAATTATGCCCAGTGTAATTATATCTTTGTTAACTCAATATATTTGACTTGTTACGGTTCCGAGGAGGAAACCTTTCTGAATTCAACTGTTTCGGGGTTGAAGTTCCAGCTTTCAAAAACAAGGGCGGTTATGGGTGCGGAGAAAATTGAGGGATTTATTGGACTTTTCTTCACTCCAGAGTTTGTCAATCCATTGATAATTTTAAGTGAGGTAACCACTTTAAGCCCGGAGAGGACTTTGATTAAGCTGACTTTTGACCTGGTTGAATATGAGGAACAAAGAATGAAAATGTAAGTCTTTTAGTTGAGAATACGTTCAACGCAATTTATGCGACAAATTTACGGAGGGATAAATTGTTTATTTTATGTTATAGGTGTCATTGCATCCAAACACTTGATAAAACTGGGAAGGATGACGAACATGAATTTGGTGAGGTGTGCAAGGAAATTGTGAAAGTCAGGTGAGTGGCAACACGATAATTACATGAGTGCAATAATGTTGCAGTGCAAAAATTTTCAGGAGCGACTTCAAAACAGTTTTAGCTACCCCGTATTGCTTCCTGGCGAAAGACGACCTTACCGGGACCGAGAATAACTCAGATGCCGACGGGTTCAATGTCACAGATGAGGCAGCGTATTTTGGAAGTCAATTCCAAGACGAGCAAGACTAATGTCATAGAATAAGATTGTGTTTTGTAAAACATCCTGACAATATTTTATGTTATTTATTATATTACTTGTTCGTTGTATCAATACTTGCAAAACTTTGTCTTAAACTAAAAAAATAGTTCACAATTTTTTAGTATTTTATTCCACAGCCAATGTTTTTTTTCCGGTAAAAAGAGATTATTTGTATCTCATTTTGACAGAAATAAACAAACTAAATCAATTCCCAATCTCTGTAATTTAATTGTTTATTTATGTCTATCACTCTTGTATTTCTTTTAGCCTTTGGCCACCTGACTTTCTCTCATAATGAAATTAGTGAGGACAAAGGAATGCCGCATTTTTTGTCATGTTGTTCATTTGCACCAAATAAATTGACCATAACGCAAAAAGAGAAGATAACATATTTTTATTATTATTTTAAATCCAGAGATTATTCCGTTTTTAGCCCGAGCCAGATACGA